>CAJHZI010000200.1:1082500-1198854 GCA_905160935.1 Enchytraeus crypticus | reverse complement strand
GAATAATCAACTATGTTGATTTCTATCACTTTTTAATACCACATGTTTAAACCGTTAGGCAATTTAGACCATTTTCCATATAACCAGTCCAGTGAATGTCCGAGATTTTACTCTCAGATCAGCGCGGCCGGGATTCGAACCCACGAGGGTTCCATTCACCTCAGGATCTGTCGTTTAAAACTTCATGACGTTACCCCTACACTATTAAGACATTATTGTAGTTCCAAGTACTCACATGTTATGCCTTATTAACGTCTTTGCACTGGCTAAAGATAAAAGAGAGTATCATTTACAAAACAGCTTCGCTATCCTATAAGTCCATCACCATACCCGGACAAACTTGTATGTCTTACTTGATTAAAGTGATGCAGCCCGCTGTTGCTCGGTCTTCTAAATTAATTACTCTTGTGAGATCTAGCTTATGTTCACGCTCTAAGCTATCTAATCGTTCTTTCCAGTATGCTGCACCTCAGATCTGGAATTCTCTTCCATCTAATCTTCGGAATTCTTCATTTGGATCACATCAGCCTTTGCTTTTCTATGAGCAGTTCCATAGGCAGTTGAAGACCTATCTTTTCCATCTCTCTTTTCCATCCAGTGTCCATGAGCAGCGACCTGCACCTAAACCTCCTTTTCCTTAATTCTCTTGACTTTGGAGTGATTTTCAAGACTTTGGAATTTGCACCATTTTTGGACCTTCTTTTTTGCTCGCCGACTTGATTTTGTCTCAATAGTGCTCGATGTTGTCATTGATGACTGTAGCACTCTAATTGTTGTTATTGTTATATTAGATCATTCTATAATCATATCTTATACAACGTATCTTAAACAAACATAACATAAAGACACACTGGGTCAAAAAGAACAGATGCCTGTTTAAGACAACTTATACAACTTTCCTTATGATTTCACTTCAATAAATATATTTTGCCTTTTCATAAACTTCATTCATTTAATTACATATGAATAATGAATGTCTTTTTTGCAATTTTCTATAAAATACGTCTATATCATTTTCTAAATATTTTTATGCTTACTTACATATTTCTTTTTCTATTAGTTTATTTTATATTTATTATGCGCTTTCATTAGGGTGATGACAAAAAATTTTTTTAACGAAACCACTTGCAATCGAGGAAACTTTGTGAGTAATTTAAGAATATAAGTTGTATTTTTGATTTTTTGTAAAAAAAGTTGTGCTTCTCCTTCGAAGGAAAAATTTGAAAAAATTTTTTCCCTTTAAAGGACATGCTGTTTTTTCTGTACTCAAAAGAGTAATAGTAATAAGTAAGCAAATTTTACTTACAAATACGATGCAGAACAGTTAGTATTCTGTAACAAATGTACAAGAAATGTTTACTAATTATTTTTTTCCTATGAACTTTAGATTCAAAACATTCAATTTTTTCAATGCTGCATGCAGTTCCTCCATCAGTTTTGCAGCAGGTTCAGCACTTTGGTTTGATCTGGGAGTGTCAATTAATGACTCCTCGACCGACCTATTTGTCTCAAAATACTTAATTGCCTTCTTGCACTTTATCTTTGTGAGTGAGGTAAACAGTTCTTTGAAGGATCCTTCATTGTAGATTAGAAGTGTCATTGTAGATTAGAAGTGAATGGAACCAAGCATTTGCTCATTCGTAGCAGATGAAGTTGCATGCTGGAGCGAGAATGCTACGCCACTCTGGTATAAGAAATAATGCTATCACAGCATATATCGCACGTGAGTTGCATCTTGCCTGGTGTAAATTCGGGAGTTTCTTCCAGCTGATTCGAGGCCAATTTGAAGTTGTTTTGTAAAGACGGTATGCCTAACAAAGTTCATATAAGAACTTGAAATCATCTCACCATCCAGGGTTCTCATCATCGGTCGCAACGAGGTGGTAATCAGCTTGAAGAGAATCATAGTTTTCTGTTAATTTGTCAATGAAGGAATAGTTCAGTTCTGGTTTGCTCGATGGCTCTTGAATAAGAAAATCCATGACATGCTTCAGAAAGAGGTCGAGTACATGATGCTGACAGCCAATATACTGTGGCTTCTGAAAGCCCTTGCTCAGGACATCATCCTTTATGAGCTTTACAAACCCGTGAAAACGACCAGTATTTACAGCAGTCGTGTCGCAGATAATCATGCGAATACTTTCCCAAGCATCATATTCATCAAGTAGCTGATATAGTTCCTTGTGAATGGCTGCAGCGGAACAACTGTCACATTTAAGAATACCGAGTTTGATTTCAGTTGTGATATTTTTCAGCAGCACTACTTGATACTCTTCCCCTTGCAATCTCTTAATAATAATAACAATAACACACATTATAGTGAAATGATCAACTATGTTGATATCTATCACTTTTAATATCACATGATATATCCGTTAGGCAATTTAGTCCATTTTCCGTGTAGCCAGTCCAGTGAATGTCCGAGATTTTACTCTCAGATGAGTGCGGCTGGGATTCGAACCCACGAGAGTTCGATTCACCTCAGGGTCTGTCATTTAAAACTTCACGACGTTATCTACACCCTTCACCATTGCGCTATTGAGACATTCAAGTGTAGACAATAGGGATCTTTTTCTGGAAGTTTTTGAATTATTTTGTTTTTCATTTTCTTTCCTTCAGAGATTACTCGTCTCCTGACACCCGTCTGACTTGGAACCAGAACATCATGACCCTGTTCAGCAATGATTGCCAGAACGTCATGTGCTTTGTGTAGAAATGTTGCTTTTTCGTCCAAGTTAACCCGCTGTTCTAGTGCTTGCTCTTTGTTTCTTAAATTTGCACTTAGGCGAAGATGACGTGGAAGAAGAGGTTGACGACCCGGGTGAAGAATCAGAGGTTTCAGAATCCGCAGATTCTGAGACTGTACTATGTTTTTGTGTGGGTTGCGATTGAGAAGAGCTGGCTTGAGGTTGAGTTGTTGATAGTCGGATTCGTTTTCTGGGATGGATTGATTCCAAAGGGGCTTATTTGACCATTGAATAGCCAATCTTTCCTCCACTCTTAACTTGCCTCTGGTAGGGCTCTTTGTCCTCCGTACTTTTCCATTCTCCATTAACGTTGGTGACATCAAATAATAATAATAATAACAACAATTAGAGTGCTACAGTCATCAATGACAACATCGAGCACTATTGAGACAAAATCAAGCCGGCGAGCAAAAGAAGGTCCAAAAACGGTGCAAATTCCAAAATCCAGATAATCAGTCCAAAGTAAAGGGAATTAAAAAAAGGAGGTTTAGGCGCAGGTCGCTGCTCATGGACACTGGATGGAAAAGAAAGATGGAAAAGATAGGTCTTCAACTGCCTATGGAACTGCTCATAGGAAAGCTAAGGCCGATGTGCTGAGAAGACCGAGTAACAGCAGGCTGCATTACTTTAATCAAGTGAGACATACAAGTTTGTCCAGGGATGGTGATGGACTTATAGGTTAACGAAGCTGTTTTGTAAATAATAATAATAATAATAATAACACACATTATAGTGAAATGATCAACTATGTTGATATCTATCACTTTCTATTTTAACATGTTATATCCGTTAGGCAATTTAGTTCATTTTCCGTATAGCCAGTCCAGTGAATGTCCGAGATTTTACTCTCAGATCAGCGCGGCTGGGATTCGAACTCACGGGAGTTCAAATGATACGCTCTAAATAAATAAGTAAATAAATAAGTAAATGATACGCTCTTTAATCTTTAGCCAGTGCAAAGACTTTAAAATAACTGAGAAATTAACTGGGAATGTGATTACAAGCAGTCTAGAACGTCATATAAAATTTAGTGTCAAATTGAAATCGATAGTCAAAATGGGGTATATGTTTGAAGAATAAAAAGTAAAAGGTGGGGGAACTTTTTAATTTGTTTTTAAATTGATGTTGCTATTGTCATTTGAATGCAATTGTTCCTCAAATGTATGGGGTTTCAGTTTTGTAGCGAAAAATAATGATAATAGTCATCAACCTAGCCATCATAGTTTATTGTTTTCTAACATAGCTTCTAATGTTATATTTTGTGTTTTCCACTCTTGATCATCATTGATCATAATTATGAATATTTTGCTACCACAACAAATTCAACAACTAAGAAGTAATTAAACATCGTCCTATGAGAAAGTCAAATGTGCAACCAAATGTGTATGGCACAATTTATCAATACTTGATCTGTAAAAATGTTAGAGTTGGTTCTATAACTACGACATTTTGGTGAGATTGGGCTAGAATTAGTCTGAATTATTGAATGTTTCAAGTAATTAAGACTGAATGTTACTTTGGACTGGTTTTCTTGATTTTGAAATTTGCACCGTTTTTGGACCTTCTTTTTGCTCGCCGGCTTGATTTTGTCTCAATAGGGCTCGATGTTGTTATTGTAGCACTCTAATAAATTGTTGTTGTTGTTAGCGTAGGGGTAACGTCATGAAGTTTTAAATGACAGATTTTGAGGTGAATTGAACTTCACTGGGTTCGAATCTAGCCTCGCTGATCTGTAAGTAAAATCTCTGACATTCACAGGAGTTGTGGACTGGTTGTACGAAAACGGATTAAACTGCCTAACAGTATAAATATGTACGTAGTATTAAAAGTGATAGATTTCAGCATAGTCGATCATTTCACAATAATGCGTGTTTGATTTAAAGAACGTTGTTTAAGGCTACTGTTGTTGCTGTTACGTTAAGACTTTTTCATGTGAAACGAGATTTTAGTCGGTGTTTATTGACGACTTCCGAATTTCCAATTTCCAAGTTTATTTGTATGTGAATATTTTATTTGTATGTGGTCATTGGAAAAATACAGATCATGAACTAGTAATATGTCAAAGAAAATTAGAAAAAATATATAAAAGAATAAAGCCAAATATAAGAAAAAATGTTTGTAAACTAAATCTGGAAAAACTAAGTGACAACGATATCAAAGAAAAATTCCAAGTTAACATACAACATGATTATGATAAACTTGTAGAAGAAAATGAAGAAATAAGCTGGAAGAACCTTTCAGAAATAATAACAAATAGTACTATAAAATATCTCAAATCAGAAGAAAAGCATGCAGATAAAAAATACTTAGTAAACCCTTTAATTAGTAAACTCTCTGCAAAGCAAAAAGACATAAGAAATATAATAGAATCCACAACAAATGAGAACTTTAAAAATAAAATGAAGAAAGAAAGTCTGTGAAAAAAAACTTAAAATATATTACCCTCACATTATAAGCAACGATAACTTATGCATCAGAACAAATGAAAAGAAAAGGAGTCTTTTAATTAAAACACAAAGACTAAAATGGATAGGTCACTTACTTAGGTTACTGAACAATGCACCTGTAAAACTTGCTTTAAATGAGAATAAAAAATCTCAGACAAAACAAAGAGGTTGTCAAAATAAACAAACATGGATCAAATTAGTAAATAAAGATCTCAAAGGTATAAATCAGAATTTGAACATATTAGATGAGAGCATCTGTGATCTGGCTGAGGATGGGGCGACGTGGAGTCAACCTTGAAGCCTACTGCAGGGTCCAAATAGGATGTAGCGCAGTCTTGGTAGTAGTAGTAGTGTATGTGAAAGTTTATTTGCAGATCTAATTTTACATAACATAGCAACCATTGTAGTGCTACTGTCTTCCAGGAACATTGAGCACTACAGAGACAAATCCTAGCCGGTGAGCAAAAAGAAGGACCAAAATGGTGCAAATGCCAAAATCCTTAGAATCAGTCCAAAAATTGGAAATATTAATAATTAAAAAATTACATGTAATTTAAATTGACCATAATTTACTAAATATTTAATATAATAATTGCAATATTTTTCTGATATATTACACTTTTTCAAAAAGTTGGCAAATCCAAGGTTGTACTTCATGGAAGTGTTGGCATGTGGAAACTGATTAAATTTAATTGTAATTTAAATATAAACTGTTTAGTGTTAAAACTCTTTCTGTAAAGGCAGACTTGAAGAACGTAATTGGCAAACACATTGCTATATGAGTTCTGGTTGTTAATAATAGTAATTATAATCATAATAAAACAAAATAATAATAATAATAATATGCCCTTCATCCATCCATCCCGCTTTCATGTTGCAAGAGTGAAGGTTGACCTACAGATGACAATGAATAGTTATTTGCTATTGTCATCCTAGAGTTCTTATTAAATGGAATTGAATTGAATTTAATTCTTGATAACAACCATAACATTTATTCCTTTGGAAAGACTATTGAGTTTTCAGTTTTTGCCATTCTGCTAAGAAAGATATTCTTAATTTAAGAGTAGAAGTGTTAAATAAAGTGTTCAATGAATATTGCATTTAACTCATCAGCTTAACTATAACAGTGCCTAACTATTATTATAATGGTGACTCTGATTTATAGCTATTTATTCTATATCATTGTAATTTTCCCATCTTGTGTAAAAGTCAAACTGATATAGTACAGTATCATTGCACAGTTTAGGACCCCAGATATTCTCATCATATGATTGAAGGAAATGAGGTCCACTGCAAGGGATGGACGGTCTTAATGCTACAGCATCCATATTTGTATGAAGATCAAGATTTCAAGGAATAAAGTGATGTGAATATCCAGGGTGAGATGGGAGGTTAATAACTCTGAATACTACATAGTTAGAACAAGTAAAGAGTTTCCAATATTTGGATCACACCTTAACTGATGATGGGAAATGTGATGCAGCAGCTAACTGTAAAATGAATATGAAAAACTTTCTTCGTATAGTAAGAATGAATTTATAACAACTAACCAGTTAGATAAAGACAGTAAAAAAGTGATTTTAGTCATTTCATTCACTATATGAAATGTGGATGTTTCGAACGGATGATATTATGGTACAAGAATCAGTCAAGATATAAATATAGAGGAGCATGAAAAAGATCAGTTGTTTAAAAAAAAATTACAATCGCTTGACTGTTTGATGCTGCTTTCAAAGTAATAAGTGTCATAAGAACCATAAAAACTGGAGTGGATAGGAGTGTCCATAGAGGGACTGCATATTGGAAGAATCAATGGAAGGAATAATGGGTGGGAAGGAATATTAATAAAATTGAAATAAAGGATTTAAGTATGTAAAATTTGTATGGATATGTGAAGTATTTAGAAGTATGCATTTGTATATAAAAGTGAAGATCCAGCAACTGGTAATAAAGGGTTTAGGTGGAGCAGTTATATGCCATAGATCTGTATCATTTGCTGCTTGGCATTACGATGAGGTTTGATAGAGTGAGCTTTGTAGAACTAGAAGACTGCTTGAAGCATGACTGTATCAATGAGGGCTAGACTGCAGCTAAGCATATGAATTACAAACAATTAGGTAAATCATGACTGGGGTTTCCAATTACAGATATCTGTGCAGGCAGAAAGTATCAGATATCATAGATGTCTGGTGATGAAATTTGATAATGAAAGTTAAGGGTGTAATTTATGAACATGGGCTGATGATGCTGATGAAATTTGGTGATGAAAGTTAAGGGTGTAATTTATGAACATGGGCTGACGATGCATGGGCTGTTTAGGTATTAGGAAGATTTGACAGTCTCTGAATTGAGATTGATTATTGTAGATATACTAATCAATCTCAAGTTAAGTGCTGTCAAATCAGCTCACTTGTACATCAACAACATCTGCTAACGACAGGCGACAACGAGTTCTCTGAAAATAGTGTTTTCCTCTCTGCCAAAATGGTAATGATTAAGGAAGGTACTGAGGAAGGATGATATGAGATGAGACAACCACTCTTTATACTTTAATGCTGAAATACTCTGTTTTGTATGCTTTCATGGCTCTTAGACTGCCATTTTGAATTTTTGCATGCAGTTTCTTAATGCTTATATAAACTTGTATAAACCACATAGTCTTTTTTCTGGGTACTCTCCAAATTTTTGCAAGGTACACCATTTCTAGACTTTTTTAACGTTTTTATATATTGCTTTCGTGTTCGTATATTTATTTTGCAGCTGCAGATTTTATAATCTTTAGTTGCAGGATAAAATCCCATCTATAGGTCGCATTATGTCTGCTGATAAGCAGTCTGATACTGTAGAGGCTTGTAAGATGATGATAGTGCCAAAGAATCACAGTCACTACACTGAGGATGAACTTACAGTCCAGTCAGCTTTACGTGAGGTTAGCTCTTCTAGAGAATGTGAGCATAAGTCCAGAGGTAATGAGAGAGTAGTGGAGGGTAAGAGTTCCCTACAGTGTGCATCTGACCAATATTCATTTTCATATAGAATTGAATCAGTGGAAACATGTATTAAAAGTAACTCCAACATTGATACATCATTTTCGGATGAAATTACTGACTTGTTGCGTCGAAATTGCGCCAGTTATAAAAATGAAATGACAGTAGTACTGTCAGCCATGGGTGAGAGAGAAGACAATTTACTTGAGAACAGTTCAGGAGGACAGGATAGTGAATCAAGAGTAAAGCAGGAAGTAGCTTCCGACAGGAATTGCAGTCCATGTACATTGTCGCAACGTTCTGCAGATAGCAGTTGTAACAAAAGATTGTCCGATGAAAATTTTGTGATGCCAGACGTAGAACAGAACTCTTCTTCTGAGCACAGCGACAATGATTCTATGGATTCAGGAAGTGAGGAGTCTGATGATGAGGAATTTACAGACTTATTTCAACGTTGTTATCCCGAGTCCAGTAGTATTTGTATTGAAGCACAGCATGATGCAGCAAATCTACAAACTGATGAGACACGACGGCTCGCAGAAGGTTTGTTGGCTGTAATTGATATGATGTCATGTAAGTAATGAATACTAAACATAGTGAAGTAAACAACATGCAGTTCGAATTATTCAGCATGCAGAGTATCATAGCCACATGAACAATATAAGATTTGAAAATATTAAGGGTATCTGATATTATTAAATATTGCTGTTGCATATTTTTGTATAAATTTGCTCATAATGATCTACCTTTATGTTAAAATTACTCGCTGTTATTTAATAGTGCTGTGTGACCTATTTATAACTATAGAAACTTGCCAGAATTCTCTATACCAAATTTTAGACCTTTTTGGTTCTTCTAGATCTCTCTGCTGCCTTTGACTCTATAGACCATTACATTCTAATAAACTGGCTAAAATCCTGCTTCGGCATTTCTGATTCTGCTTTTTCTCTTCTCACATCATATCTTTCATGTTGTACGCATTCTTTCGTTATTGGTCAAGATCGCTCTTTTGAATTGTCGCTCTTAAGCGGTGGTTCACAAGGTTCTGTAGTAGATCCATTGCTGTTTTCTTTATACGTTACTCCACTTAGCTGCCTGCTTGACTTTGCCTCCGTAAATTTTCACTTCTATGCAGACGACATACAGCTATACTGTCTATACATTTCTTTTTCTAATCATGATTCCAACCAGAAACTAACTCATCCATTCTAGACCAGGTTTATTCCTGGTTTTGTGTTAATGGTCTTGCTGTTAATCGCTCCAAACTGAACACGTTTTAATTGACACTCTTTTGCAAAGAAGTAAAATTACTAATAACTCTGTTCATTTTAAAAATCTTGCTCTTAGACCTTCTCAATCCACCAAAAACCTTGGAGTCATATTTGATGAAAACCTTGTTCTTAAATCCCATATCTCTTTCATTTCACACTTCTTTCTTTCAGAATTGTCAGATTAGGCAACTATGTCCAGTAAGGGATCCCTTACTGGAAATTCAGCCACTATTCTTGCAATTTCTATAGTTCATTCAAAGCTTGATAACTCATTCATTAATTAATGATTAATTCATTATTACATGGGTTGTTTTCTTCTCTCAATCGTTTGCAGCACGTCCAAAATTATCTTGCACGTGTTGTTTGTAAGTCCTCTCGACTTCGCTCTCTTTCTCTACTTCGCAGTCTTCCCTGGCTCCCTGTGAATCAACGCATAAAATATAAAATAGCTGTATTAACTTTCAAAACTCTGCGATTTGGCAATCCTTCTTACTTATGTGAAATTCTTCTTCCCTATCGTCCTTCACGTGCACTTCGTTCCACTGATGCCAATCTTCCCTCTGTTCCAAATATTCTGACATCATTGGGCAGACGTTCATTTTCTTAGGAGTGGTATCAGATTGGAGTGGTATAGGATTAGAGTGGTATCAGATTGGAGTGGTATAGGATTAGAGTGGTATCAGATTGGAGTGGTATAGGATAGGAGTTGCATCAGATTGGAGTGGTATAGGATTAGAGTGGTATCAGATTGGAGTGGTCTAGTATGGTGGTGGTATAGGATTGGAGTGGTATCAGATTGAAGTGGTACAGTAAAAGAGTGGTATCATATTGGAGTGGTATAGGATAGGAGTGGTATTGGATTGGAGTGATAGCGGGCCCCAATATCATTCACGATTGCTAACATGAAGCAAACTTAATAGCGTATTATAACTAAAATGGTGCCAAATATTTTTATTTTCCCTTTATTAAAAAGTAAAAATGCTAAATTAAATGTTAACTTCAATTTCCTCACTCGAAAGCTATATCATTGACGGGCGAGCCCAGGATTTGAGTCCCGCACATACTGATCCGCGGTCGAATATCTTACCGACATCGCCATTGGCTCCAGCCAAGTATTAAGTATGGCATTCATCTGGATCTGATGTTAATTACTGTAAAACTTTAATAATTATATTGACACAATTTGTTTCTCAAATACTTTTGAAATTTCTTGACGCAAAATAATGAACATTGAACATTTAATTGCTGCTTAATAAGACAGTTTCTACCAGTAAGTTGGTAAAGTTTGTACCAGTAAATTGATTTAAGATATTATACCAGTTGTGTAGTATAGTTTTGCTATTTTTAATGGGTTTTTGTTTTTAAAAGCTCCTTAAATCAGTCAAGATGCATTATATAGCTTATGCCAGATTTATGAAGGAGACCTTTTTAAAGTTTTAAATAGACTCAAAACTGAAGCTTTGACCACCTAGTCTCCAGTCGAAACCAAGATCTTAAAAAGTTAAATTTAATACTATTTATCAATTGCCTTTCCCATGTTGAGTCCGGGACATTGAAGAATAGAACAGACGTTAACTGCAATCGTCGTAAGAAACGACTAAGCTTACTCTGAGGAAGGCAATGAGAAGTCTCCTCAGATGCCATTTTTAAATATATACAGTATATTGTATAGTATATGCTAGTTGAGGATAAGACATAGTGTGAAAGATTAACCGGTTGATATGTGGAGTGCTGTTTATGGAGAGTGAAAGAAAATTGAGAAAAGAGACAGAGACAGAGAGAGAGAATAAGTGCTTATATATGTATTTCAGGCTCAAACAGGCCTATATGGCAGACACTTTCTCTTCAATATATGTAATTACAAAATATCTAGTCTAATGCAGCAGTATTTAATTGCAGCTTCAATGCTAGGCTTACGCTCGATTCATCGAAGCTCCTATCGGAAGTACTGGGACTTTTCGGTATCGGTTTTTGGATTTTAAATTATCATTGCCAGCATTGCAGAAGAGTTTGAACCAGGGTTGGGGTTTTGCTATGGCAAAAATTTTTGTTCAATAATTGTTTTGCTTTTTTTAAAATAATTTTTTTGTTTTTGCCAGGACACTGGCAAAAACCGGTAAAAACCATGTCAAAAACTGGGAAAAACCGGCAAAAACTGGGAAAAACCGTCTAAAACACCAAGACTGGACTATAAATATTTTATGCTCGTAAATGTATTATATCGTTTACAACATAAACTTTATAAGTTATATTTGATGTTAGAAATATTAACAAACAAATTAATATCAATTTGCCACTTACATTAAATTTAAAAAAAAATAATTCTTTAGAACTTGCTTCACAGTATTTGAAATTGTAGATTACCTTAACTTAACTAGCTTGTTAACACAAAATTACTGCTAATTATATTAATTATTGAACAGCTTAGGCTCTTAACAGATTTCTTTTTGCAGTTCTTTGATTTCTATCAGTTATTTTTATTATACTTTTATTAGTATCTGTTGAATGATTGCTCGATGTGGTTGCAAACTCTCTGTAATCAAGAGTGAAAGTCATTCATGACAAGTATCTGCTAAACTCGCTTTGACGCTTTGCAATCTATCTAGAGCTGAAGCAACTGGTCGAAGCCTTGATATCAAGTCCTTAGTTTGTCAGTAAAGGTTGAAATTATTGACTAGGTGACAAATTCTTGGTTCAATTTCTTGTTCATGCTCTTCTGCAATATTGATATAAGCTTGTCGATGCGAAGAAATGTATCAATACATGTCAGCTGACTATTCCATCTGGTGTCACCAGGTAGCTGAGACTTCACTGAAAGTGGATACTCTTTCAGCCCTGCACCAGGGGCATGACGGTTCTTGAAATATTTTTGCACTTCAATGATCTACTTCAATATAGCAGCCGGTGTGAGTGCCTGTTCAAGCAAATTCAGTGTATGTGCCGCACAGCCATACACAATTAATCCCTGATCTTCCTCCTTTAAACTCGTCTCATTTTAACCATATTCTTAGCATAATCTGTGACCACATTTTTTTCATTACATCCAAATTTAACCTTTACTTTAGCTAGTTAAATATTTTTTAATGTCACCACTGTGTGCTACTTTTTGTAATCTAGTTTTTAAAGTTAATAACTTTATGCCTCAGGGATTTGTTTTTGTTATAAGGTGTTACACTACTTGTGTTTCAGAAACTTGATATCTCTGTGTGACCAATTATTGGGACTGCAATATAATGTAGTTGTTACTAGTTTTTATGTTTTAGACAAGAAAGACTTTTGCCCGGAGGGTTTTTGCCGCTTAGGCGGTTTTTCCAGTTTTTGCCATGGCAAAAACTAGTTTTTGCCGGGACATTTTTTGCCATGGAAAAATCCGGTTTTTTTCCACTTAGTGGCAAAAACTTGCCAACCCTGGTTTGAACTCTATGCATATACAGCTTATATGACTGGTTGATATCTCTTGAATCGTAAAAGAAACTCGCATAGCTCATATGCAACCATGAATCGGAGTTATTTGGACAGTAATTCATTCCGCGTGATTAATTTCTTAATTATTCATCATTTTTCTTTATTTCTTTATTATTGAAGCTTTAATTTCAACACTCGGTTTCTAAAGGATACGTTGTTGGACTACTGAATATTGTAACCAAAATATTATTTTAGACATTTATTGTACTAGCTAAAAAAGGAATTATTACTATTAATGAAATGGGGTTGGGAGAGTTAAAACTTAAAAGCCTACAAAGAGCATTATTACTGCCTTATTTAGCAGTATCCCTAACGAAGTTGTGGTACAGAAACAAATGTTAAATTTAGCTTTAGACCTTTTTCTAATGGATTGTTTACTTTATATTTGTCTTTATGCCCATATATCGTAGGGTATACGTATGGATAACTGTAACAGTGTGTCTGTTAAAACAGATAAATAATATCATTTATTTTTTGTTTACCTTTATACTTTATTGTTAAATTATTGCTTATTTCAGATGCACTTGACTCAAGGAGATCAACAATTAATAAAGAAACTGATCTCGAAAAACCAGTTAAAGCTTTTAAAACAATGGAACATTTGAAGTTACACACAAAACAAATACAAGCGAAGAACCTTCAGTATGGTTGTTCTCAGTGCGACAAATCATTCAGTCTAAGAAGGTATCTGAAGCAACACGTCAATCATGTGCATGGAGACAAGAAGTTTAATTGTGATCAGTGTGGTTGCAGCTTCAGCTACAATCATAGATTGCAGTCTCATATCATTGCTGTTCACTTAGAGCAAAGGTCACACCAGTGTCCTCTCTGTAATTCCTGTTTCTCAGAGAAAGTGGCTCTTACACGACATATTCGCTCTGTGCATAATCAGGAAAAACCGTTCGAGTGTCCGATCTGCAACAAGAATTTTTCAACGCAGCAGGTCTGCAATGATCACATGAAGGCCGTCCACTGTGAGGAAAAACCTTTTATATGCGACAAGTGTGACTATAAAACTGCGCGAAGAGTCAACCTAACACGTCACAGGAGGGCTGTTCACGAGGGAGTGAAGGGCTTTCAGTGTTCTCTCTGTACGTATAAGTGTGCTACTAACTGTGATCTCAAGAAACATTTGACTGCTGTGCATCAGAATCAGAAAGATTATCCCTGTGCTGAATGCGACAAAGCCTTCACTCAAGCTTCAGATGTTAAGAGGCACGTTGATGCCGTGCACAGAGGTCTTAAACCTCACACATGTGCTGTTTGCAACAAAAACTTTGCAGCGAAACATTATTTACGTAAACACATTCAGGCCATACATCTCAAATAGACGCTCATCAACACATCTATGCTTACATTAATTTGAAATTAATTATAAAACTAATTTAGGATCTGTTGAAAAAGATGGAAAACCAAAAGTATGGTATTTTGAACTAGAAGAATGGTAGGGAAATGGTAGGGAATGATGAAAAAGGATCAGGGAATGATGAAAAAGGATCAGATATAATGAAGCAAAACATTTTTTTGTTATTTTAAATATGAAAGTATTGATATCTAAGTGTACATAAATTATAACTTGTGTTGTCTTTGCGCGCGTGCTTGGACGCCCTCTTGTGCTTTCACATCATCCGAGTCAAACTCTTCAAGCAGCCTCCACACTGAGGGCTCTCTCATGTGGACCACGAGACGGGCTATCAAGGGAATAATAATAATCTTCTGACGCGCTATACATATAATTCCTTTTAAAAATTGATGATAAGATTCCAAACCTTTTCCTACGGACCTTCAAGGGCCCTGGCTACTTACCTTGGCCCGCCAGAGCATAGCCAACCCGTCAGCTGTTGCTTGACATTTATGCTTCATTTCCCTACAAAAAATATTCCAAACTGGCTGAAGCTGTGGCGATGTCGGTAAGTTATCCGACTACGGATCAAATGGTTTTATAGTGTGAGGTTTAAATCCTTGGCTGTCCCGTCACTGATGTCACTTACGAGTGATGAAACTGACATTAATGTCAGCTTTACAGCATTTAACGAGATTATTAATTGATTAAAGTACCGACATGTGCTTTATGTTGGTGTACGTGTCGAAATGCAGTGTATTGTTTTCTTTTTATTTCTTTGCTTCTTTTGTTGCGTGTTTGCGTTTTTTTGTTTTGTTCTGTAAGCTTATGTGCTAATGTGCTTTGTTTGCTTAAGTGGCATAATAAAGATATCTATATATAGGGCCTATATATATATATATGATATATATATGATATATATATATAGATATAATATATATTATATATTATAGTATTATATATATATATATATATATATATGAGACGTCCCTGAGAGAGAGCGAGAGGGAGAGAGTATAAATGCTGAAACTCTGTGTAGTGCAGGGACGTCCACACAAGCTGCATCGTTGGAAAAATAGGGGGGGGGGGGGGGGAAAAAGGTACGGAACTTTAAAAACAGGGGGGAAGTAGAAAAATAGAAAATTAAATTCTGCACGAATCATATCTTAGCACGCGTCTCAGTGATCTCACACGCTAGTTAACCCAGGCAGTAATACTCTGACGGTAAGTATATAGGGCCTACATGTAGTGTACATGTGCTTGTACCTTAATTTACGGGTCATAATTGAAGTTGTAGTACAGTACCAATGAAGTACATGTACAAGGAGGACAATAAATAGATCTAATTGAGATTTACATACATATAGTTGTCTATTATTCGGAAAACTTTTAGGTAAAATGAGAGGAGTTTAGCCTTTTATAAAATTGTAATGTTGGCCTCGGCTTGCATTTCTACCGTTCAATTTATTAATATTATAGTAGCCTAGATTAAAGCGAAACGTGTATACTGTACAGGGGTATTTAGGTTTTAGTTTCTAAGTTAATGATAGATTTTCTGGGGTTTTGGCCTGACATCTTTAATGGACAATTGTGATTGCTAATAGGAGTGAATGTGGTTACATAGTGATCAATAGCATCATGAATGATGGTTTTTAACTTTTTACAGCAGGAATGTTTGTTTGCATAAATATGCAACAATAAAGTTTAAACTGCCTAATATAATATTTATGTCACGCTTATTCCAGTTTTTATAAGCAATAAATTTAATGTTGTTACTAAAAATTGTAAACTATAACAGTTCAGCTTCTTCAGAAATAATAGAAATATAAGTATCGTAATTTAAGTAAGCAAGATATTATAATGTCTTGAGGAGAGAGAATTGTGCGCAGCAATTATGTGCAAAGTGAAAAGTGGGTAACACAAAACATGCTTCCAAAATTATGCGGGGATTGACTTGTCAATATGAAATCTGAGCAGTCAAACATGGTGATGTTTGGTCACGCCATAAATTAGCAGACAATAAAGAGAAAGTAACAGACTCCACCAAGCTAGAAGAATCATCATGCTCGACTTCTTCATTCCGAATCTCCATCTTGCTCGTCTTTTGTACAACACAGGTTAATGTTGATACTGAGGTTGATTTTTCAACAAAAATCTTGCTTCAGTAGCTGCGTCCGTCACAGTATGCTCGCATAACTCTATGAACAGCTATCAAATGAATCAAGTTCTAAAGACGACATTGAAGATCCTGCTCTCTATTCAAGACGAAGAATTGACAAGTCCACAATAGCAATGCTTCTAAGCAAGATATGCCAACCGTCCGAACGATTTTAGTTTCCAGTGACGAATGGCAGAAGATGCCTGCATTCGTACTTTTACAGCACTCTGCCAGACAACTCTGCAGACAACTCGGCAGCGAAAACGGCTCTCGTACAGTAAGTCGTCTGATAGGCTGCATTGCTTACACTCTATAATGTTTGGTGGACCAGCAACAGAATCGACAGCCTGGGTTTTTAAAGGTATCAACAACTGGTCCTATGCTGCGAGAGATCTGAGTGTACATGAATCTACCATAATTCACAGAACAGCAGAAATTAATTGGTAGTCCTGGATATTCGGAAAGAAGATCGACTGCCAACAAGATATTTAAGGAATGCACTTGTAATAGAAAGACGAAAGGCAGCTATTGTGGCCACCAAGGCACTGCAATGGCTGGCTGCTGAAATGGTTGCTGTACGCAGTCATGACGGTGGCCATGGAAAGTTTCTGAGCTTGAGCGGATTTTTAGCCCAGTTTGATCCTTCTGCTAAAGCTTATCTCAAAAAATTGCAAGCAATTCGTAACCAGTCATTGAGAAGGAAGCCATGCATAAATATTGACAGTCCACGAAATGTACGTCGGCTTCTAAACATAAAGTCTCCTAGAGACTAGAGAATTAATCCGGCAAATTAGCAATTTCTATCTCGAATTCATAAACAGCCACATTCTAATTCGATGTTGATCGTTCTTTGTGGGTTACTTAATTTATGTTACTGTTCTGAATAATCGTCTCTCTAATCTTTATGTAGTTTGACAATAGGCCTAGGCTACTTTAAAACGCAGTTACAACTTACACACAGTAGGCCTAACTGAATTTTACACATTTTGGCGGAATTTGCGTGTTGATTTTTTGGCTTGTCAAAATCGGGGGGTGGGAAAGCTTGCGTCTTTACTCTAGGGGGGGTGGACGCCCCGGGTGTAGTGTACAGTGTATAGTACAGATGGGAAAAGAAAGGAACCCGAACCGAAATCTGGAACATTGGCCGAACCGATCCCGAACCCTAACACTGGCTGAACCCGAACCGAACCCAATAACACTGGCCGAATCCTAACACTGGCCGAACCATAACGCTGGCCGAACCCTAACACTGACCGAACCCAATAACACTGGCCGAACTCAATAACACTGGCCGAACCCTAACACTGGCTGAACCCTAACACTGGCCGAACCCTAACACTGACCGAACCCTAACACTGACCGAACCCTAACACTGGCCGAACCCTAACCCTGATTCTGGCCAAGCTGAACCGAGCTCTTCCATAATTATTTTCATCTTAGCTATTTCTTCTTGCATTATAATAGGCCTACTTAGGAAATGGTGTTAAAATGTTGAAATAGTTCGACGTTAACAAGAGATACTAGAGACAATACAACTCCATTTATAAATTTCTGCATACAGCAGTGGCGTAGCGAGGGGGAGGCAGGGAGGGGCATATGCCCCCTCCAAGATGTCATGTAAAAGTTTTATTAAGGCCAAAATATAAGAGAAAACATTGCTTACAGTGTGTACCTCCCTAAAGTGCCTCCCCCAAGATTAAAGTGCCTCCCCCAAGACTAAATCCTGGCTACGCCACCGGCATACAGTATCTAATTGTATAACACTGGATATTCTGTAATGTTCGTTTAGAATTCAATTAAAAACTCACAGATAACAAAAGCGAAGGTACTTCAGATGCCGATACCGGTAGGACTAAATTTCTGATTACAAAAGTGTCATTAAAATAGATTGTTATTTATTAGCTTAATTAAAGCGTAATAACCCATGTATTCTATATACAGCGTTATTGGCTTCTCATACACACAAACGCAATTAACTAAAGTTCGTTAAGTAAACAATAGGCCTATGTTGTAATATTTATGGAATTTCATACAACAGAAAGCATTTATTTTAGAACTACAATCATGTCAGTTGCCTTCAGTTACATAGTGTTTGGCTTATAAAATCTTGATATTTGGCATAATTTATGGTCCATACTATATGGGTAAACAGGTTGGGTAAGCAGGATTGTAGTCTATGGGAAACAGGATTGTTTTCTCAGGGAATGACGCCCCTGCCCAGTAAATGTTAGTCTGAGGGAGCCCACCTCGTCATAAGCAGAATCCCTCAAGAATAATGGTATATCACAAGGAATCGCAGGCCTGTAGCGTGAGGGGGGCCACGGGGGCCCGGCCCCCTGCTAAAGTCGTGAGCCCCCCCCCCCTGCAAAATTGCTCGCAAAATCATGGCCCCCTCTGCTAAAACTGCTTGATCGGCATAGCCGCATAGTATATTGTATTCGTTTACTTCGAGGAGCCTAAACTAGATCATTATTCATGTCGATCATTAAGAATGTTATAAATTTTAATAATATAATCTCTCTCTCTCTCTCTCTCTCTCTCTCTCTCTCTCTATATATATATATATATATATATATATATATATCCTATATATATATATATATACATATATATATATATATATATAATTAGATATATATATCTTAGTGCCTGCCTACTGACAGGTCCATGGTACATAAACCGCCTCCACTCTTCTCTGTCTTCCGCCTTCCTCTTCATTTCCACATATGAGTGGGTCTTTAAATCATCTAACATACCTAATCTCGGCCTGCCCCTGCCTCTTTTTCCTTCCATTCTACCTTCTATGACCTCTTTTAATAGACCTTCCCCCCTTAGAATGTGTCCTATCCATCTCTTCTTCCTATTTCTTAATACATTTATCAACTGTCTATCTGTGCCAACTCTCTCCAGGACTTCCTCATTTGTAACCTTTTGAGTCCAGCTAATCCTCTCCATTCTTCTCCAAATCCACATTTCCAATGCTTCCAGTTTCCTAATATCTTCCTTTCTTAAGGTCCCTGTTTCACATCCATATAATATATATATATATATATATATATATATATATATATATATATATATATATATATCTTGCAAATTGGGATATCTTGGGAAATTTTTCCACTATTTCTTCCACCAACTTGGGAACTATTCTGGAACCAGCCAATGCGAGTCTACAGTCGAAGGCGAAGGATCTACTGACAGCGAGTGAGGTCGTCATTACAGTTCTCAATTTAGTAAAGAAGTTACGTTCGAGGAAACAATTTGATGAACTCTATAATTTCATTGTTTGGGACAAACACAGCAACCGACAGTCAGTTGGAAATGGGTCGCTCAAGACGCTTAGTCAAAACGCCAGAAGCACTGAACCAATTGGTGGTCACAGAGCACCTCCAAACACGAACTGGACTCACTGGATCAATGATTTCACAGACAGAAATTCTCTGCAGTCTGTACAATGGAGTCATCGATCGCGCAGTTTCAGAAATCGAAACTCGATTCAGTGCAAATAAGATTACTCTTCTTGAATCACTGAAAGTTCTGGCATCATTTGATGACACATTCTTTACTTAGAAAAGTTAAAAACGCTGGCAAACCTTTGCGCAGTTGATATGGAGTCAACAAGAGTTTGCTCTGAAATTGAATGTGCCAGAAACTTCTTCGTGAAGAAACAGGCTGAGTTGAACTTTTCAAAGCAGTTGGACTACCTTCGCATTTACATACAAAGACACATATCCTTCTGTTTATCGTCTTCTGGCTTCTGGATTAACTGTTGGTGCTTCGATCAGTACTTGTGAGTCAAGCTTAAGTGCACTCACACGGGTACTTACACCATACAGACGATCAATGCTACACCAACGCAAGGCTAACTTAGTTTTAATATCCTATGCACATGATATTACAAATAAGTTAACTGTGGACGACTTTCTGAAGAAATTTAACAACAGAAAAAATTGTCGTTTGAGACTCTACTAGCGATTGTATTATTTATGTTTTATATCACTGAGGTGTTATCTAAGGCTGGTGTTATCACTATCGGTGTCATCAATATAGCTTATATTTAGCCTTTAGCCTGATATTCCTATTTTCTCTGGTAAAGCTAAAAGCTAAGGTTAACGTCAGTTTCCTCACTCGAAAGCGATGTCAGTTACGGGCGAGCCCAGGATTTGAACCCGAACCTACTGATCCGCGGTCGAATATCTTACCGACTTCGCCAATGGCTTCAGCCATTGGCGAAGTATGCAATTATGCAACGTTAATGATTAAGAGCCCTATATAATGTAATTTGCCCGCATGAGTGACACGATGTCGTCAGATCACGAAATCACTAAGTATGGCTTTAATCTATCTCCAATGTCAATGACTGTAAATTTAAAAACTTTTATATTTATATTGCTTAAAAGTTTGGTTATTGTTTCTGTCATTTATGGACGCGTAATGATTAGACAAATGTGAATTTTAAGTTAACAGTTTTGAACAACTCTATGTTTGTTAATTGCCTACCCTTGAATGACGGGGTCTGTGGGTTCTTCTGGCCATGTTTTAAAAATAGTTAATAACTTAGTGGAGGTAAAATTGAATAAGTTTTTAACACCACAGGTCTTGAACACTGGAGCCTGGAGGACACAGCCGTCGTTTTAAATTACCTAAGGCGGGCCTTCCTCAACTTTGCATTCTTTTACCTTTTCACTCTATTAAAGTATGACTATAAATCGATGCAAAGTAAAAATTCATCGATTTTCTCACTAATTAAAAATGTTCGTTCGGGGAGAGGGTGCAATAGTCTCCACCCCCGCACCCCTCACCCCCTTCCCTACTTCAAAGCAAATAATTCACCGCTGAAAATTAGCCCCCACCCGAAAAAATTGTCTAAACAATGATTATGAAAACTTGGAAAGCATATAGCATCTGGCCCCCCCAGAAATATTTTGAGCCATAGATGAAAAAAACGTTTTTTTACGTTTTTTGTATCTGTTAAAAAACGCGTTTTTTACGTTTATTTTTTATGAAATAAAAAACGTAAAAAAACGTAAACCGTTAACGTCAAACGTGAAAATGAAAATAAACACTGTGATCTCACCTCCAAATATTTCAACTGTGAACATACCTACTTTAGAACTTTAGATCAAGTCTAAAGTAATAAAATTGTTTAGTGTTATGGAACGACGGCATGGTAATATATACATGTATGCGCGCCTACGTGTACGCTATTAACGTTTTTTTACGTTTTTTATTTTTGGTAAGAACGTTTTTTTCATCTATGTTTTGGGTCCCCCCCACCTGAAAGTCACGCTACGGGCCTGAGGAATCGTATAAATAATTATTAATTTAAAGATCTAGTCGTATGTGGACATGAAGAGACAGTAGATACAGATGAGTGGAGGCGTTATATATATCATGGACCTGCCAGTAGGCGGTGCACTAAGAGAGACTATATAAAGCCTTCATGATTCTCTGTCTTCCGCTTTCCTCTACATTACTTTCTTTACTACTGTAATCCTAGAAAATATCATAGCTTACAAGGAGCCGCTGCTTTCTATCTAGTATCAAATCGATTATAAAAATTACTTTGCTGACGTTTAGAAAGTCTAGTCGAATGTGCTAGTCCTCCTAATACTGTCTCGACTCTCTACAGATTGTTTACAATGATTACAGCGGCTGTAGAACTTCAAAGACTACCTCAGAGCTAACACGTCATTTATCGCGACGAGTGTTGATCCCATATAGTCCGAGTATATGATTTAGAACTTCATTAATGTTGAATGACTGCTTCCCATTGTTCTAATATTTAATAAAGAATATGTCGTATTCTGTGCTAAAAATATTCACCTCAGCAAAAACTTGTGGGGGGAAAGCAGAATTAAAACTGGAGGACCAGTCGTACACTACATTTACTACATGTAGCTAACAACTGTAGGTAGAACACTAAAACACGCGAGAAAACCAAGACCAGCCTAGCAGCAGCAGCAGCAGAAGCAGCAGTAGCATCAGCAGCAGTAGCAATAGTAGCAGCAGCATCAGTAGTAGCAGCAGTAGCATCAGCAGTAGTAGCAGCAGTAGCTGCATTAGTAGCAGTAGCATCAGCAGTAGTAGCAGCAGCAGTATCAATAGCAGCAGCAGCAGCATCAATAGCAGTAGAAGCAGCATCAATAGCAGTAGCAGCATCAAAAGCAGCAGCAGCATCAAAAGCAGCAGTAGCAGCAGCATCAATAGCAGTAGAAGCAGTAGTAGCAGCAGCATCAATAGCAATAGCAGCAGTAGCAGCACTGGAGGCGGCCACAGCTGTCACGTGACATTTATAAGTGAAACATGGCATACTTTACTTATAGAGAAAAAACAACCTTCCATCTCAAATGAGGATATTTGTTCATCAAGTACCTGCGTGAAGACATTGTCTATAGTTCAGAGCTTATATCAATCTAATACTAACAACCGAGCAGTATTATAATATAATTTTTCACGATTAAACACTTGTTCTTGTAGTAAATGTTTTCTCTTACAGTTTCAGAACTTCAAAAATTAATTTATAACTCAATGTCTGGTGACTCTGGACTCTTCAAAACCAAAACAGCTTAAAAACATATTTTTAATAATCGTAATTAATTGAGGAACATCAAAGCTGGTAAAGCTAATGGTAACGTCAGTTTCCTCACTCGAAAGCGATGTCAGTGACGGGCGATCCCAGGATTTGAACCGCGGTCGAATATCTTGCTGTCATCACCACTGGCTCCAGCCAGTGGTGATGACAGCAAGATATTCGACCATAATAAACTATAGTTTATTATGGTCGAATATCTTGCTGTCATCACCACTAGCACGTTATACAGAATGACAATATATTTATAATGTCATTGCACGCAGTGCAGTTTTCATAATTAGATAACAGTACAGCATAATAAACACTCTAATATTTTATTCTAAAATATGATATGAGATACAATTGTAGACCTACAGGACAGAGCGACAGAGTGTACAATAAAATATAACTACAGCTTACTTTAATATAATTATATACAATTTTACTTCAGAATAGGCCATCAATAAGCAAACAATATTTCATTCTAACATGCACTCTAGTGTACTTAACAGGTATGTGCATTGTAACACCTTACACGTACACTGGTGTACCACAGTAGACTATAGTAGAGTCACCATACAGAGTAACTATAGTATGAATTAAGAATAACGATAAGAACTACAAAAACTATGGATTAACCATTAAATAAAAAAAATTATGTTTTATAGAAAGCTCATTTTATCAACTATAATTATAATTAATCATACACTAGTGGTTTGGAATTTGCCTTTTCCGTAAATATTTATAAGAATAGGAGTTCAAATAATAAAAGGATATCCATTTTTTAATACTATTTATCATTCATATTTTATGTTATTTTCAATATCTGCATCAGTATCACCTTCTGAATACAAGTGAAATCACTTGTCTTAGTAGGAAATTACTAATGAGAATCTATTAAAAAAATACACATTTTTGTTATCGAGAACCGAGCAGTGAAAGAAGAGATTACTCTTAAAGGTTCACTAGAGGAACTGTTTATGGAGAGTTCTGACGTGTCTGTTCAGATGAGATATATGAGAAAAGCTCTTCTCACACTCGGCACACTTGTGAGGCTTGTTACCGTTATGAACGGCGTCGACGTGTTTCCTCACGTACGTCATCGTGGAGAAGCTCTTGCTGCACACTGCGCAGGAGTAAGTCTTCAGCTTGAGGTGAACGTTGCGGATGTGTCTGCGCAGGTCTGGCTGCTGTGAGAACCTCATCTCACAGTTAGTGCACGAATACGCTTTGACCTTGAGATGCACAGAGACGATGTGCTTCTGCAGAGCGTGCTTCATAGAGAAACTCCAGTCACAGTCAGTGCACGCGTAGGGTTTAAGATCTCTGTGCACAGAGTCGATGTGTTGCTTGAGGTGTGAGTGCCGGGCGAACGTCTTATCACACTCCGAGCACGGGTAGGGCTTGTCGTGATTATGAGCTGTCCCCATGTGCTGGGCGAGATCATGTTCTTCCAGAAAACAGAAATCACAGCGAGGACACTTGTGAGGCTTCTTTTCTACAAAGAACAATAATAAAGTCTATTTGTAGAGCATATGATGCAAAAATGTCTAAGATTAACTACTTAACTCATGAGGCAGAAAGCCATATTATAGTTGGGCAGATAAGCTTGTGAGGAAATTTGCTTTAAAAGCTAAAAGGCTAATGTTACTGACTGTTTCCTCACTTGAAACGATGTCAGGACGGCGCTCCAAGGATTTGAACCTCACATACAAAACACCACAGTCGAATATCTTACCGACTCTGATCTCACTTGCTCCAGCCAGCTTTACTCAGACAATAAGATGGTCACAGCTGAGCGAGCAACCTTCCTTTCTCTCGACTCTAATGATGTAAATACTGCCTATTTATATGATCTGTCAAACACGTGAAATAGAGCTTGTCAGGGAATTATGCCCTGATATTTTGTATAGTAAGATTACTTGTATTATTCATATATATGGAAAGTTATATAATATTATTTGGATTGATTTTAGTATTTTTATTATTAAGGAGTTTAGAGGTTAGTTAAGCTTATGACGTCACTAGAGTGGGCGGAGCTACGAGTTTGTTTTGAAAAAAAAGGGTGAAGGTCCCGAGAGGAAGTAGTAGAGGAGATTCCATGTGTTAGCTTGGATAGAGGATTAGAAGGATCGAAAGGAATTAGGATAGACTGTTACAGAACAGTGTTGGATAATCATTAGGCGATATCCAAGATTAGGTTGATAAATAGTTGAGCAAAGGAAAGAGTTCCCGAAGTAATTCAAATATACTAACGTAGTTATTGAGGAAGTGATCAGTGAGTATTTCCATAGTGGAATTTATGTTTAGAAGCGTTAATTAGATAGAGCTAGGTATTGTATTTTCATTGATTTTATATTATGTAAAGTCGTTTTAGTGCTACGAGTTAAACGTGTATGTGAATATTGCGGATTTATCATAAGGACAGTCAATTTGAACTTACTTAGCTTTTCGTTGATATTATCTATTTTGATATTTCTTTCTTTTCTGATCTGTATTAAGTTCGGGTTTTAGTTTAAATTAAAATAATTAAATATTAAATACCGTATGTGGTCTGTTAGTAAATCCGTGAAAGGTCGGGGTCTTTAGATTAGTGTGGTTTAATTACGAGGTCAGATGCAAAATCCATTGAATAATTACATTTAAGGATTTAGCGTTTGTTTCGGGTGTGGTTAGCCTGTTGAGAAAACACACACACCTTGACAGAGCTTTATACCAGTGATTTCTAGAAAATGTTTGTGTCTGAATGAAAATAATATATGTGTTACTAAATGCTTAATATTAGCACTTTCAATGTACATTCATGTATTGTTTATTCTGGGGGCGGGATTAACGCACTCGGTTAAGCTGCACGTCAATTGAACGAAGTTAAGCTCCATTGAGCCGGTTAGTACTTTGTGGGCAACCACCTTGGAAGACCGAGTGTTGAGAGCTTTGAAAGAAAAAATCCCAAGGGTAATGGAAGGTTATTCTTAAATCCGCGCCAGCTGCAATTGATGTGCCAACAAAAGGCAACGATTACTAATAATCATGGAGGGGAATAACGAAAACTACAAAAACAGAAACTAAGAAAGGAAACTATGTAGCACATGCGGCATGTCATGTGTGTAACTACGTGAACAAAAAAAAAATCTAGTTGCTACACCGACTGGCATTACCACCAGGATATTTGACCCTCACTGTCCATTCAGCATTGAGCAGTGCTTTACAAATATTCTTATTATTAATATTGTTGTTTATAGACATATCTATTAATTCTATATTAATCATATTTTTGCATGCGAACATAAGGAAGTATATGCCCTGAACTGTTTTTAAAATAAATGTAGCCTTAATGGCGTACCTCAAAGCCATTGGGCTTCTAAGTCCTTTTTTCACATCATTTTTGCATATTGTATTATGTACTTTGTGATTTCGTAAAAAATCCATCCATCATCCACACCCACATTCACCCACCCAAAATAATTGTAGAATTATAAAAATAAAACTTTACTTTAACAAGAATAGTACCCACTCGATTAATTCGGTTAATGTGTTAAGTAAGAGAATGTATTGATTTTATACGGCTGAAACTCATTCAAAATTATTAAATAATCTGAATTTTGATTAAACTAAATTTGGGAGTTTGGTTTAATTCCACTTTTCAAGAATCAGGGTTCAGGTTCAGTCTGGAACTTAGGATTCGGTTATGAGCTAAGACTTTAATTCCGTTCGGCCAAAATTTATGATTTCGGGTTCAGATCAATTCCACTTGCCATAGCTCAGAGGATATCACATACACCATACTGACTGCTATATCGCTGTCCTCTAAATAGATCATATCTTGTATTTCATCTGTATTCTATAAAATTGGTTTTAATTAGAAGATATAGTCTCAAACTAAATTATAAATATAAAGCAAACCCTTCTTCTCCTCATAGACTGATGCAGTTCCTTGTCCATTCCAATCATCTGAGCTGTCTGTTGATACTTCGTAACTCTCATCAATGGTCTCTTTGCTGGTTTCAGATATTTTGATACACTGCCTCACATCTTCGACCACAGAATTTGATTGATTTTCAGATATGTGATTTTCATCCCACAGGCTCTTCCCTTCAGTACACTCCTCCATTTCACTCTTAACTTCCGCCTCGTCCCTGCATCGTTGAGATAAAGAAATCTGATTTCCAGGCGAGTGATCCATCAAATATCTCTAATTATCCTTCTTCAGTATTAAACTAATTCAATGTACATCCTAAAAATATTTTATACTCACTTATTCATAAAATACATTGAGAAAAGTTAGGCAAATGAATACTATAACGGAAGCCTCGATGGCTTAGTGGAATAGCGTTAGGCTTTAGATATTGGGCTTTAGATCATGGAATTCGAGTTCGATTCTCGACCATGTCACTTTTTTATTTATAAGTTTTACTAAATTTTATTTCTAACTTTTTAGGGTTAGGGTTAAGTTGAGGGGTAGGGGTTAGAATTCTGTCACTCTTTAAACTTTGTTAAACTTAGTAACAATAACAAACTGCTGTCTTCAACTGAACATTGTCCTCCACTGCTTGTAGCTGGCAGCGTTTGTTTACATGTTTTGGGTCAGTTACTATCAATATCCAGGGTCAACAAATAATGCCGATGATATTTTTGGACCACACATGTAGTATTATTAAATACAATAGATTCCTAATTATAAATTACTATTAAATTAATTTATTTCTTAGAAATCTTATGCTGAGTGCTTATTGGTTAAGGCTGGACTTCGGGCTACCCACTGGCGATGTTCGGCTCTGCCGGCCTGTTCCAGACATATAGTATACATATACATACAGTAGACTATTCCAGATAAATGGCTTGCAAGATGAGTCTCCTGACCAAAAGATGAAAAATAACAAAATAAACACTGTACAATTATCGTTTTGCGCCGATGACGAATACAGATTTAGAGTTTTCGAAGAGAATTTGTCAATACGCGCTAATTTGCCTCAATAATTGTATAATTTTATATAATTTTGTTAAATTCACAAATATTTAAGATACATAAATAATGAACGTTAAATCTCCACACTTTTCAAATAAAACTATAATACAATATCAAAATCTTCAAGAATCGTTCATATTACGACTAACTCAACCTAATTAACTAACGTTAATTCTTTAATTACCTAATTCTCGCACTGACAGCAATTCAAGTCAGATATATTGAGGAACGATGCTATCAAAGGTCTTGAATAAAATATAATATCAATGCTTTAATAGAAAGTTTAGTGTCGCCATTTAATGGTTTAAACTTTTTGTTTTTAACATGAAGATTAATGTCAAAATAGCGTAGGGGTAACGTCATGAAGTTTTAAACGACAAATCATTAGGTGAATTGAACCCTCGTGGGTTCGAATCCTAGCCGCGCTGATCTGAGAGTAAAATCTCGGATATTCACTGGACTGGTTATACGGATAATGGTCTAACTTGCCTAACGGTTTAAGCATGTGGTTTTAAAAAGTGATATATATTAACATAGTTGATTATTCACCATAATGCGTGTTTTTTACTATTACTTTATTAGAAGTTATTAAATCCTACTAGCACATAATAATAATGTCGCGTTCGGTCCGTCTCGGTCTCGCCGACGCAACGGAGGCCGCCGCATTTTGGGGTGAGGGCGGTACTTCCCTCGGGAGAGTTACGCTCACGGTCGGTTCGTCAGAGGATGACCTAGGTCGTACCTCTCGCTCATTAAGATAGATATTTTGCGTTCGGCTTAAATGACTTTGCCTAGAATGAGGAGAGCTATCTCTCATATAGTCGTAACTAAGAGATCGATCCTTAATGGAGCTATCAGGTCGATCCCTGTTAGAATAATGGGATCGATCTCTAAGGTAACTATCGGATCGATACCTAATGGGGCTATCGGGTCGATCCCTGTTAGAATAATGGGATCGATCTCTAAGGTAACTATCGGATCGATACCTAAAGGGGCTATCGGGTCGATCCCTAATGGAGTTACCGGGTCGATCCCCGCCAGAGTAATGGGATCGATCCCCTAGGTTATAATTTGATTGACTCGTAACAGAATATTTGTCAACTTCAATATATGGCATAAAATGCGAAGCCTTATATTTTTGGCTCGTTTGAACCTCCTGACGGGCCTGTGCTCTACCGGCGTTGACCGTCATGTCAGAAACCTGCGTCTTGGCTGTTAGTGATGTATGTTCTATTAAGTATAACCCTTCATATTCAGGTTCTAGATATATAGGCACATCAGGACGAGGCGGTGGGTCATGCTCTGGGTCTGACCCCAGGAACTTTTCTGAGTCTATGGATTTAATACCGAAAGGGATAGGTGAGGAAGGTAAAACCTCATTGGCGCCTAAATCAGTATCTAGATCGATTAAAGAGTCTTCCATGTTTTTGTAAAACCAATTTATTTAATAGCATGAACAGAAACAATGATTACAAGCTATTCTTTACTTACAGACAATAGGAGAGAAGACGGGAATGCACGCAGACTTCTCACCAGCGCAGAAAGTGAACAAACTCTAGTATTAACTAATTACAGAAAATAAACTAAATTATAACTATGATTGAAAACTGACTCGACCGCAACTCTGCAACCAAACGACAGACCGACTGAATGCGACTCTTACAAACTACAAACAGCTTCGACTACCGTCCAAAGCTAACTGACCCAACTCTGGTCAAAAACTGAACTGAACTACTGAATATCATTGCACTGGCTTATATACTAAAAATAATGATTGATGGCTTGAACTCGCGAACCGACCAATCAGAAGAGGCGGTATGCCCAAGCCCCGCCTAAAGGGATTGTCGATCGGCGATCTTTCAAAGGCATATGGAGATCGTCAATTGATCTACCAAAGACTGACACAGGTTCTAATCCGATAGAGGGTAAAGTCCGTCACACACTCCCCCCCTCAAAAAGAGGCGACCATGCAGCCGATCAAAACTTCAATATGAGGACTTTGCACGATAACATCAGAAAAATTAATCACAATCTAAAAATAATACACTTAACATTGACTTAAACAGTTCGTGCTATGAGGATCAAATACTAAAGTTCGTTCATCAACATAATTACATCATAGAATTAAATTCGAAGAAACCATTATTGAGGGACACCACATCCTACTATACATAGGCTAAACTACAGAACAACAGCTTAAAGAATGAAAATGTCAATAACTAACAAGATCGTATCCATACCATAGATAATTACTTATCAGTTATTACTTCAAAATATTGTACTTGTCCTTCACCGCTTATTTAAAACTAGATTAATTGTCCTTCCGTAATGCAGAACGATGTCGACATAGAGCACACGCTATCCAGCCATAAATCACGAGGAGCAGGCGTCGACACCGACATACAAAAGTCCGGTCGTCAGGATACGCGCAGAGACATGGCTTTTCTATGCGGGAGGAGGTTCAGAAGAAGAACAAGGAGTGGCCGGCGAAGCGTAAGAAGCTTCTGCTTCACTCAGCGTCCTGGAATAACTATGAAGGTGCCGCCGAGACTCCACCAGGAACTGATGCCGCAAGCGACGTCTATCTTCTAAAACTGAGGCGACATCAACTGGATCCGCATCAGCGAACGAAGCCATGATAGCGCTCCGGCCCCGAGCCGCATCCCAAGGGCGACCAAGCGCCGCGAACTCCCGGTCGACGATTAGACGCATTTCGTCCAATTGTCGCACGGTTCTACTCGTCAATACAAACTACTGGTCACGCCTGCGTCTTTCCTCTTGGACGAGGAATGCGATATCTTCATGCCCGATCCGAGCGTCGCATAACTCGAAAAGAGCCTTAGCGTTTTCAAAGTCTAGCGGTTGCCCCAGTCCGGTGTTCATACCGTAAAACCAAAGGGCTGCAGCACGAAATGTGACCGAGGATACTTCGGCATGACGGATCAGACTAGCCGTAACAGTACCTTTAGATCCGACGTTAACTTCCCCCCGTCACCGGGCCTTTCTCTCTCCACCCAGTCTATCGATCCAATGCCGGGGACATGGGAGACCGAATCCTCCTGGTGACTGGCTTGCTGCTTTCCCCCATCAGGCATTCCGTCATTTCCCACGGATACACGGTGCGAAGCCACAGGAAGGTTTCCCTCATCGATCGGCGGGAATGTTTCTAATTCTCGAGAGTCGACATCGGCAGCCAGTTCCCTTACGTAGTCAAAATGCGTATCAGACAGCAGAGTCTCAAACGATTTCAAAACAATTGGGTAAACGTGCACAGACGGCGTTGCTTCTTGCGACTTTCGACCTCTACCGCTCGCAAGTTCGATTGCTCTGCTTCAGCCTTGCTACGTTTACCCCTACCATCCTCCTCTTCTCGTCGTGTTTCACTACCAGAGCCATCTTTACGTCGCTTCTCTGGAGGGGGGCCGCTTCTGTCCTTACCCTCGCCGCTAGTCTTCTCTCCTTCACGCGTATCCGACGACTGCCCGCTGGACCGACTCGGTAGGGACTCCAAGACTACCTTCGCAACGACGGGAACCATTTTTCGCCCGGAATGAGAACTCGGCATCCTCTGGCTCTCCCAGCACATTCATCGTCGCTGTCTTTATACCCCGCGGAGCCTTCAAAGGAAGCCCGTTCCTTGCCGACAACCACTGCCAAACTTTTGGCCCTTTGTCGAAGCCTTACCCTGATCTTGTGGTCTCCGAACATGTGATTTACCATGGGGGGGCCCTCAGTGTGGATAAACTGGCACAACCGACATTGATACTGCCACCCCTCAGAGCTTCGGACCACAGACACGTGCTTGTATGCGGCACGCAATTCCTGATCATCCGCCTCAGAGCGTTTGTATGACATCTCGGCTGTAACAGAGCCCGTCACCAGCTACCCTGCAAGATAAGAAACATAAAACAAACACCCAAATAATAATACAATCTTCTCCACATACTCTCGTTATCCACTTCCTACTTTTCTCATCTCGGATACAGTGCGGTGACGATAACACGCACGCACGAACTCCGACGGAGGACTCGCTAATCGTCCGCGAAACGCGCGGGCCTTCGCAATTTCGTTCTCGGCCGAAGTTTATACTCACAACCGTGATCACGACCGGCCGTCTCTCTAAACTCTCCCGTCGTGACTTCTCCACCAGGAGAACCGGCGGGATCGCCTTCACCTAACGACGTTGGAGGTTTCGCTGTTCCGTAATCTGCAACATTATCCAACGGAATGTCTGCAGTTTCCCAACGTCCTGATATTTCGCCTATTACTGGCTTTAGCTTGTCTACGTGAACAACAAATGGTCTTTTATACCGCGAGGCTTGAATCAGGTAGTTGAGGGAATTAATGCGCTTCATAACCCTAAACGGGTCCGAGTAAATCATCTGCCATTTGGCGGATAGACCACGGTACTTTCGAGGACAATAGTAGTAGACATATTGTCCCTCTGAGAACGTTTTTGCTTTTACTCCAGCGTCGTAGATTCTCTTCTTTCGGTTGGCTGCCTTACCCGTTTCTTTCCGTACCAGACGGTAGGCCTGCTCCATCTTCTTCAGTCGCAGATTCACAAATTCTCCGTATCCACGCCCGGAAGTCTCCGACGCTGGCTGTCCATACATCAGCTCCAGCGTACCGGTACATTCACGGCCGAACATCAAGTAATATGGAGAATGCTTGGTCACCTCGTGCTCGGTTGAGTTATATGCGAGAGTGACAAATGGTAGCCATTCATCCCAGTCTGTATGCTGAGCCGCCACTACCTTAGCCAGCATCGCGTTTAGCGTCCGGTGCCAACGCTCTATACAGCCGTTGGCACGCGCATGGTACGGAGACGTGCGCAACTTTGTGACCTCAAGGGCATCGCAGAAACCCTTCATCAGCTGTCCGTCGAATTCCCGGCCCTGATCCGATAAAATTTCATCCGGAGTACCCAAGACGCTGAATATTCTGTCCATCAGGGTCGCGATCACCGTCACCGCATCGTGTCTAATCAGAGGCTGGGCAAACGTAAACTTAGTGAAGAGGTCTATCCCGGTTAGGATGTACCTAAACCCGTTTCGAGACACAGGATGAGGTCCCGTTATGTCTATGGCGATTCGGGACCACGGTTCACCGACGACTGCGTGACCCAACTTTCCCTGTTTCGGGGGTTTACCTCTTTTCTACCTGCAACATTTCACGCAGTGCTCTAACCTCGCCATTACACTACGTCTCAGCCCGGGCCAGTAGCAGCTCCGCTTAACCTTCGCTGCAGTTCTTCGAACATCTAGGTGAGCACCTCCCCAACTCTGATGAGCTATGTCGACGATTCGAGCTCTCTCGCTCAATAGAGGTATCAATTGCTGATTCGATCTCCTTTCGCCGGTGTCGAGACACCGGTACAATTTCTCTCCCTGAATCACCAGGCTTTCTTTTTGAGCCCATAGGGATTTTAATTCGTAGTCCATGCTGGCCAGCTGCGAATCTGTCGGCTGCTGATCCGCTTTCATCATCTGAATGACTCTTTTCACCGGATCTACCTCGACGTCCCTTGATTCCTGTATTTCTTCCACCCGCTTGACTTGCAAAGCGGTTTGACTCAAATTTTTACATATTACCGATTTCACAGATTCAACCTCTGACGAATGCGGACACTGACGGCAAGCTCGCCTCGACAACGCGTCGGCATTGCCATGCAGCCTGCCCGGACGATGTTGCACAGTAAAATGGAAACCTTCGAGTATCTCCAGCCATCTCGCCTGTTGTCCTATCGGTTCAGGCGTCTTCTTCGACCATTACAAAAAAGCCACGTGATCGATGCGCACCAGAAACTCTCTACCCAGTAGGTAATGCTTGAAATACCTCACATAATGTACTACAGCCAGCAATTCTCGCCTAGTAACGCAATAATTGCGCTCTGCCTTGGACAAGGTTCTGGAGGCAAAAGACACTACCTTCTCCTCGCCATCCTGGACCTGTGACAACACGGCTCCAATCCCAAATAGACTCGCGTCTGTGTCCAGTATGAATTTACCCTCGGGGTCTGACATTGAGAGCACCGGTGCAGAGGTCAGGGCTGACTTCAGTTCGTCAAATTACGCTTGGCACTCCGGAGTACAACGGAACTTGACCCTTGCACTGGTTAGTGCATGTAGTGGGCTGGCGATGTCCGCAAACCTCAATATAAATTTTCGATAATAACTACATAGCCCTAAGAAACTTCGAACTTCTCCGACGCCTCTCGGCACGGGCCAGGATTTCACTGCCTCATTCTTTTCTGGATCTGTGGCAATGCCTTCCTGCGATACCACCTGACCCAAGAAACTTACACGCTGCTGCAGCAGATTACACTTAGAAGGCTTCAACTTCAGATTTACGGTCCGCAGCCTCTCAAAAACTAAACGTAGACGTATAAGATGCTCATGCACGTCTTGGCTGAAGACGATGATGTCATCCAAGTACACTAAGCAAACATTATAGTCAAGACCAGCCATTGTCACTGCCATCAGCCTCTGAAACGTTGAACCTGCGTTACATAGGCCGAAAGGCATCTTTGTGAAGCGGTAAAGGCCCGACCGTGTCATAAACGCCGTCTTATCCCGATGCCCCTGAAACATAGGTACTTGGTGGTACCCAGAACGAAGGTCAAAAGTGGAGAACCATCTGGCCCCATTTAGAGCATCCAGGCATGCATCAATCCTTGGTAAGGGAAAAGTCCTTAAACAGTTTTCTCATTTAACGCACGATAGTCAATGCAAAAACGTGCCGATCCGTCCTTTTCAGTCACGATGACCACATTTGATGCCCACGGGCTAGCGCATGGTTCAATCACTCCAGCTTGTAGCATCTCTTGAATCTGCTCGTCAATTATCTTCTGTCGAACTAGAGGGTGCCTTCTGAGCTGCTGACGAAACGGTCGATGATTCCCAGTGTCGATAACATGCTCTGTACCGATCGCTCTGCCTAAGTCCAGTGGCCCCGAAGAAAATATATCCCCATACTCCACTAGCAGTTCTCTCAAAGCCTTACATGCCCCCTCGTCCCCCAGTCCTTCAGCCGGTGGTATCAGTCCCTCCAGGTAATCGGGCAACTTCGCATAGGTCTCCATCCTACTCTCTTCAACCCGGTTCACTGCGTTTATCACCGCGGCCGACGAGTCTAATTCGTCCACTCTATCTACCGTCACGACTGGCGCCAGGAATCTACCTTTCGGGATGACGACAGGCTTTTCGTTAAGATTCATCATTCGTACAAACACTTCATTAGGATCGTTGCTGATCAACGTGCGCGCGACAAGCAGACCAGGTCCCGGTTGCGAGCATTCTACCATGAAGCGTGCGTACTCGAGCTCCCGTGGGTGATAACCACGGAGCTGCGATTTGATGGCTTTCTCGCACTGGGGTTCGATACTCACCGTCTTTTCTGACACCACCCTAGCGACCTGGCGGATTCCTCCTGCGCGCAGGAGTACCGTCATCCCATCGATGGTCACGGATTGATTCGTCATGTCCCAGCTGGTAATGAACTGTCTAATCCAGTTCTGGCCCAGTATGGCCTCGTCAATGGCTTGGGAAACCACCGCTTTTCCCGTAGTTCTCTTCCCTTGTATCTCCAATGTGAACTCCACCTCTCCGCAGATACCAATCCTCGTTTTGTTTGCGGCTATTAGCCGTTCAGAGCACCGCTGGAGTCTCCTACCTTTGCACAGCTTTAACGGAAATAGGCAATAATCAGCCCCCGTGTCTAAAAGGAAATTTGACTCCCTGCCATTAAACCGCCCTCTCAGGAAACGCTTCATCCTCGCACTCGATGACGTAGTCATGTTCGTTACGACACCTACTCGAGTCTCGCGTTCGCCAAACCCTTGGCTTGACGTCCGCCTTGGAGGACTCATCTCTGTTTTAGCATCCTCGTTCCTCACACCCCGTCCATTGTACTGACGCTGATCCGGACGAAACGGTCGATCGCGCTGACTTCTGGGAGTTCGACATTCACGTCGGTAATGCCCAATCTTACCACAGTTATAACACCTCACACCCTCTCGTGCAGAGATGACCGGTGGTTTCACGGACTGAACCACCTCGGCTACCCTCATCCTTCCATCGTACCTGTTGTGGTCTCCCAGTCTCCGATCGCCGTTCCCGAAGACCGCACGATGGTTCGCCTCTAGCTCAACTGCTAGATCGTAGGCGGCAGACAAGGATCGTGGATTGGCATCTTTAATTTTGACTTGCAGAGCCTGATGCCCCAGCGCATGGACGAATGCATCGATCGCGATCGACTGAGCGATCTCTGATCCTGGGTCATCGTAGGCTAGGGGCATTAGTCGGCTTACCTCCAGGAATATATCTCTGATTGTCTGTTTCTCACCACGACGAAGGTTTCTCAACTCAGTGCGGTACGTAGCTGCTTGTCCCCTTGATCCAAATCTCAACTCCAGTCTGCACTCGAGGTCTTTACAGGACTCAATCGTGCCGCCTTCAGCCAAAACGTGTGCTGACGGTCCAGATAGAGCCATGCATGCTTGCACCAGTCGCTCCTCGACCGTCCACCTGTTGTATCGAGAACAGATGTCCACCTGGCGTAGAAACACTGCCAGTGGATAGGACCCGTCAAAACTGCTCAGCTTGATGTTCGAACGACGCTTTCCATCTATCACTGATAACTCAGCGTCAACGCCACGCTCTGAAGTTACCTCCCTGCAGTCTGAAACGTCTTGGACGCGGCACCAAGACGGTATCTCGCCACCCCTTCTGCTGTCACCACCGGTCCTGTACTGCACCTGGACGTCGTCAGACTCATAACGGCTATCGCTACCGATCCCCTCTCTCAGCACTTCAGGATCATCATACCAACCAGCGCTAGACCTGCAGATGGCAGAGTTTCTCCCACCGAAAAGACCCGAGCCATCACCTCTGTATCTACCAACGGGATCGTACTGCCCATTGACCATCAGGTGATGTGAAGACTGACCTCCGCTGTCGACCACCGAGCGACCCCCAACACTCCTGGACGCCTCCGTTGTACACCAGCATCTGTTTTCTTTTGAATCTGTCCTACACTTAGCTCCCTCCTCCTGTGTACCGTGTCTGGCTAGGCAGACACCAGCGAGGGATGACGGAGATGGATGTTGACGTCCCGCCGAGCGCAGATCGCTCATGTCCCCTTCTTCGATATCCAGCTTCTCCACATCTGACCTCACGTTGACCTCACCAGTCGCATGCACCACCTCCCCGAGTTGAGCTCTTCGACCCGGGTGAAACTCCCGTCCTATCTCTCATGAACGGTACTAACCTGTCTTTCCGGTCGACCCGTAGATCCCCACCGGAATACTTGACCGGATCCGATGCAAGCTCTTGCCACCTCACTCGTCGCCCGTCGTCGATGCACTGGATCGCGTCGCTCTCCCAGATCCCACTTCTGGTACCATTGTCGCGTTCGGTCCGTCTCGGTCTCGCCGACGCAACGGAGGCCGCCGCATTTCGGGGTGAGGGCGGTACTTCCCTCGGGAGAGTTACGCTCACGGTCGGTTCGTCAGAGGATGACCTAGGTCGTACCTCTCGCTCATTAAGATAAATATTTTTCGTTCGGCCTAAATGGCTTTGCCTAGAATGAGAAGGAGAGCTATCTCTCATATAGTCGTAACTAAGAGATCGATCCTTAATGGAGCTATCAGGTCGATCCCTGTTAGAATAATGGGATCGATCTCTAAGGTAACTATCGGATCGATACCTAATGGGGCTATCGGGTCGATCCCTGTTAGAATAATGGGATCGATCTCTAAGGTAACTATCGGATCGATACCAATGGGGCTATCGGGTCGATCCCTAATGGAGTTACCGGGTCGATCCCCGCCAGAGTAATGGGATCGATCGCCTAGGTTATAATTTGATTGACTCGTAACAGAATATTTGTCAACTTCAATATATGGCATAAAATGCGAAGCCTTATATTTTTGGCTCGTTTGAACCTCCTGACGGGCCTGTGCTCTACCGGCGTTGCCCGTCATGTCAGAAACTTGCGTCTTGGCTGTTAGTGATGTATGTTCTATTAAGTATAACCCTTCATATTCAGGTTCTAGATATATAGGCACATCAGGACGAGGCGGTGGGTCATGCTCTGGGTCTGACCCCAGGAACTTTTCTGAGTCTATGGATTTAATACCGAGAGGGATAGGTGAGGAAGGTAAAACCTCATTGGCGCCTAAATCAGTATCTAGATCGATTAAAGAGTCTTCCATGTTTTTGTAAAACCAATTTATTTAATAGCATGAACAGAAACAATGATTACAAATTATTCTTTACTTACAGACAATAGGAGAGTAGACGGGAATGCACGCAGACTTCTACGCACGCTAACTAGAGTGCTACAGTCATCAATGACAACATCGAGCACTACTGAGTCAAAATCAAGTCGGAGAGGAAAATGAGAGGTCCAAAAGCGGTGCAAATTCCAAATCCAGAAAATCAGTCCAAAGTAAAGGGAATTAAAGAAAAGGAGGTTTAGGCGCTGGTCGCAACTCATGGACACCGTATGGAATAGAGAGATGGAAAAGATAGGTCTTCAACTGCCTATGGAACTGCTCATAGGCCGATGTGAATCAAAGGAAGATTTCCGAAGATTGGATGGAAGAGAATTACAGATCTGCGGTGCAGCATGCTGGAAAGTGCGATTAGATAGCTTAGATCTAACTTAGAATGTCTAAATAGCGTAGGGGTAACATCATGAAGTTTCAAGTGACAAATCCTGAGGTGAATTGAACCATCGTGGGTTCGAATCCCGGCCGCGCTGATCTGCGAGTAAAATATCGGACATTCACTGGACTGGTTATACGGAAAATGGTCTAAATTGCCTAACGGTTTAAACATGTGGTATTAAAAGTGATCGATATCAACATAGTTGATTATTCATTATAATGCGTGTTTACTTTTAGAGTGTGAAGATAAGCTAGGTCTCACAAGAGTAGGTCCTAATTAATTTAGAAGACCGTAGTAACAGCAGCTAGGCTGCTTCACTTAATTAAGTGAGACATAGAAGTTTGTCCAGAGATGGTGATGGACTTATGGGCGAACGAAGTTGTTTTGTAAATGATACGCTCTTTAATCTTTAGCAAGTGCAAAAGACTTTAAAATGGGCGTAACATGTGAGTACTTGAAACTACAGAAAATTGCTCGCGCAGGACAATTCTAATCAAATTGCAACTGATCAATCTCACAACCAGGGAGATTTAAAAACAGGGCATTGCAGTATTCCAACTTGGATTGCAGAAGAGCTACACAAGTTATAGCAACTGTCTCAAGCGACAAATATGGGCGTATTCGACGAAGATCACAGATAAGGAAGAAACATGCAACATAATAAATAACATAACATAATAACATAACGGCACACTGGGTCAGGAGGCACAGATGCTTCTTCACCCTTTCTTTCCCAACACACAAACATATTGACATAGGCCTACCATAACACAACACGTACAATACTATTACTTGATTGTTTAAGACTTACTAAAACTGTAAACTAACACAAATAGTGTCAAATACATATATTTCACTAAGATAGCCTAATTAAATTTCAATTGATTTTTTGGATTTTGGAATTTGTACTGTTTTAATTGGTCCTTCCTTTTGTTCGCTAGCGTTGATATGTCGCAATAGTTCTCGATGCTGTCTTGGGCGATAGTAGCACTCTAATTGTTGTTCTTATTATAGAAAATTAATGTAGAGAATGACAATAATACAAGTGTACCTATAGGCCTATTTACCAAAGAGTAAGTCATATGAAATTTCTAAATGAATTTAGGATTTCTATTTGCCTAACGTCGTATCTGTACATCATGAAATGACCAAGTAGGTATAGCTTGGGATAAATATGGCTTCTGAGGTGGTTTCACACATTACTTCACAATCACTTCACAAAAGGCATTTGTCATAGTTGCCTTTTGTGAAGCGATTAACCTGTTGATCTAAAAATACCACGTAAAAAACACGCATTAGAGTGAAATGATTAACTGTGTTGATCTATCACTTTCAATATCACATGTTTAAACGCTAGGCAATTTAGACCGTTTACCGTATAAATAGTCCAGTGAATGTCCTAGATTTTACTCTCAGATCAGCGCAGCTGGGATTCAAACCCATGATGGTTCAATTCACCTTAGAATCTGGAATTTAAAACTGCATGACATTACCCATAAGCTATTAAGACATTCTAGGCCTATACTTACCAAAGTAGCCTAAGTATATTTAGGCCTATATTATATTATTTACGTTACATTTAAAATATATTTATCACGCACCTACGTAGGCCTATTTGATGAAACGTGCAAGCAGGCTTTGAGAATTAATCTGTGATAGCCTACTGAATTCGGATCAATGTGTGCTTTTCCGAAGTTTTAATTTTAAAATTTTGCTATATATTCCATAAAGTCTAATCTATGTTTAATTTTAAATCAAAACTGCAATCTGCGTGTATTTTATTAGTGATAATCAAGTAGGCCTATCTTAAGCGGCCTTTGGTAATAGAAACGAACTATTGTGACGGAATTTGCCCTCTATCGGACTCGAACCTGTGTCAGTGTTTGGTAGATCAATTGACCATCGCCATATGCCTTTGAGAGATCGCCGATCGACAATCCCTTTAGGCGGGGCTTGGGCATACCGCCTCTTCTGATTGGTCGGTTCGCGAGTTCGAGCCATCAATCATTATATTTAGTATATAAGCCAGTGCAATGATATTCAGTAGTTCAGTTCAGTTTTTGACCAGAGTTGGGTCAGTTAGCTTTGGACGGTAGTCAAAGTCTCTAGGAGTCAACAAGCTCACGTCTAATGCAACCCTGTATGAGAGGACTGGCATACAACCAATTGCCGACCGACTAAAAGATCTCAAGAACAAAGCTCTCATGAGATTTAAACAAACCTCTAAAGGTCTAGAAAACTTAGCCATTCTCAAAGACATAATAAGAGTCTAAACAAGGAAGAAGAAATAGAAACAACGCAGTACATTTTGGAAATACCTCAAGCCTATAGCTTCCGTCTAAGCCGCTCCGGTTTTGATTTATTCATACCCACTGTAAAGGCGTCTTGAAGAGAAGATACAAGATCTTCTGACCTTGACGTTAAACTTACTCATTCGGTAGTCGAAGCTGTTTGTAGTTTGTAAGAGTTGCATTCACTCGGTCTGTCGTTTGGTTGCAGAGTTGCGGTCGAGTCAGTTTTCAATCATGGTCATAATTTAGTTTATTTTCTGTAACTAGTTAATACTAGAGTTTGTTCACATTCTGCGTTTGTGAGAAGTCTGCGTGCATTCCCGTCTTCTATCCTATTGTCTGTAAGTAAAGAATAATTTGTAATCATTGTTTCTGTTCATGCTATTAATAAATTGGTTTTACAAAAACATGGAAGACTCTTTAATCGATCTAGATACTGATTTAGGCGCCAATGAGTTTTTTCCTTCCTCACCTATCCCTCTCGGTATTCAATCCATAGACTCAGAAAAGTTCCTGGGGTCAGACCCAGAGCATGACCCACCGCCTCGTCCTGATGTGCCTATATATCTATAACCTGTATTCGAAGGGTTAAACTTAATAGAACATACATCACTAATAGCCAAGACGCAAGTTTCTGACATGACGGGCAACGCCGGTAGAGCACAGGCCCGTCAGGAGGTTCAAACGAGCCAAAAATATAAGGCTTCACATTTTATGCCATATATTGAAGTTGACAAATATTCTGTTACGAGTCAATCAAATTATAATCTAGGGAATCGATCCCATTACTCTGGCGGGGATCGACCCGGTAACTCCATCAGGGATCGACCCGATAGCCCCATTAGGTATCGATCCGATAGTTACCTTAGAGATCGATCCCATTATTCTAACAGGGATCGTCCTGATAGCTCCATTAAATATCGATCTCTTAGTTACGACTATGTGAGAGATAGCTCTCCTTCTCATTCTAGGCAAAGCCATTTAGGCCGAACGTGAAATATTTATCTTAATGAGCGAGAGGTACGACCTAGGTCATCCTCCGACGAACCGACCGTGAGCGTAACTCTCCCGAGGGAAGTACCGCCCTCACCCCGAAATGCGGCGGCGAGACCGAGACGGACCGAACGCGACACTATTAACAAAAAGTCTGAAGAAAGATACAAAGATAAAGATAGTGAAAACTTTGGTTTGGACCACGCTATTGTATGGATGTGAAACATGGACCTTAAGGAAGGAAGATATTAGGAAACTGGAGGCATTGGAAATGTGGATTTGGAGAAGAATGGAGAGGATTAGCTGGACTCAAAAGATTACAAATGAGGAAGTTCTTAAGAGAGTTGGCACAGATAGACAGTTGATAAATGTATTAAGAAATAGTAAGAAGAGTTGGATAGGACACATTCTAAGGGGGGAAGGTCTATTAAAAGAGGTCATAGAAGGTAGAATGGAAGGAAAAAGAGGCAGGGGTAGGCCGAGATTAGGTATGTTAGATGATTTAAAGACCCACTCATATGTGGAAATGAAGAGGAAGACGGAAGTCTTCCTCTTCATTTCCACATATGAGTGGGTCTGACAGAGAAGAGTGGAGGCGTTATATACCATGGACCTGCCAGTAGGCAATGCACTTAGAGAGAGAGAATCAAGTATATGTAACTTAATTAATTGATTGTCAGTAGGCCTATTAGTTATTTGGTGAATGTGTATATCTGTTTTTTGGACGTTTTAAAATTTAAACGGTCTGTTTCAGTCAAAGATGTAGTTTTAGTTTACTAATTGCACTGTTTCATCTGATACGAGATTGAGGTGTTGATGATTCATTACAATATCCACCATTTAAGATGTTCGACAGACAAAAAGGCTGTTTAAATGTCTGCTAGTCTTAAAGTAATTTATATTCTATTTTAATACTCTGCAACAAGAAATCTTGAGCTCCCTTTTTACTGTCCAGTACTCTCATAGAATAAAGAAAAACAATAGAAGTGTCAAAGGCAATCTCAACCATTGTAAACATTGAGTTCAAGAATTGCACAGATGCCAACAACTAATTTTGGTAGCCGGAGGTAAACAATATCAGCTGATCGTTATTTAAAGGCATAAAATACTGTTGTTTTTGAATATTTTAAAATCTTTTGAACGATAATTAAATACTTTAGGAGCACATTTATAGACACATCTATCGACATATATATCGTCATGAAAAAAAATTATTTGAAAAGAATTCCTATTAATTGGATATATATTTTTATAATACAAAATGCAAACAAATTTTATTTAAAATCTCTTAAAGGATATTCCCCGTTCTTTAGTTTCCGGATTTCTGGAATTTGTATACCCAAATGAGCAATAATACATAATATAATCTACTCCTTTTATTTCCATAATCAATCTGACAAAACGCAGACTGTAACAATATGACAGATAACATAGCAATGCATCAGATACAGGCAGAAATTCAACACAAAATCAAAAATACAAGATTGAAAATAATAAGATAACATTACAAGACATTGACCAAGGCAAACTTATCCTACTTTAAGAGTTCTATAGTCACATATAGCTATCTAAGCATTATTAAACAGTAGTAGAAAACAATTTCAGCAGTTAAAAAAACAGGTAGGCATTGTAAGTTAAAAGTTAATAATTTCTAGCATCATCAAGTATAATACGGGTAATAAATAATGAATGTCTCAATAGCGTAGGGGTAACGTCATGAAGTTTTAAATGACAGATCCTGAGGTGAATTGAACCCTCGTGGGTTCGAATCCCAGTCGCGCTTATCTGAGAGTAAAATCTCGGACATTCACTGGACTGGCTACACGGACAATGGAAAAAATTGCCTTACGGATTTAACATGCGGTATAAAAGTGATAGATATCAACGTAGTTGATCATTTCACTATAATGTGTGGGTATATTAAAGTTCTTGTCACTTAAACTATTGCGTTTAGTAGGAAGTGTGAAATTTCTACCGGCAACGTTTCGTCTAGTTAGATATTGGTGATAGGCAAGTGGAGGCAAAAGCGGGGCAAGTAGATGGGCGCTATCACTATGTACATTTTTTAAAAGTTTATAATCAGCTGAAGCACACAAATCTTCAAAACTGGATTCCAAGTTGCAGAAATTTGCCTTTTTAGCTCGTCTTAAAAAAGCTTCAAGTCTCTTTCTATCTTCCATAGTGGTAAACCCCCACCAAAATTGGGATGCATAAAAAAGCCTATTTAATGTAGATGCTTGAAATACTCTCTGAAGGAGTTCGTTGGATAGTCCTTTAGTGCGTAGACTATACAAAGCAAAAATATTGCTGGAACTTGAGGATAAGAGATTATTTGAGTAGAAAAAGAAGAATTGGAGGAGATTGTAACACCCAAACATTTCATATCTGAGACGCGTTCTATGCCTTCAAGATGAGGTGCTGCAGAAGCCTGCCTCTTATTATTTGGGGAGTGGAACATAATTTCTTTAGATTTTATTCTATTTTATTTTATTTTCTATTTTAGATTGTTAATTTTGGCCCAATCTTCAATATGGGCAAGTTCGACTTCTGTTAGACGAGTATTGGATGCAGGCATAATTAAGTATGTGTCATCAGCATATTTAAGTAGCGAATTTGATTTACTCAAAGTCTTGAGATCTGATGCTGTAACAACGAAAGCAGGAGGTCCAATGGCAGAGCCTTGAACTACGCTAGCATTAATTGTTGCACAAGAAGAAGTATGACCGTCAAAAATTGTCCGATGAGAGCGATTAGTTAAAAAACTAGCAATCCATTTCGTTACAGGGCTTGGTATGTCTAGCGAGGTAAATTTATCAAGCATGTGCGAATGTCAATCTTAAAACCGTTTAGAGACCGAATTTCATGAAATAAATCTGAAATTACAGATATTGCTATTAAATACACATATGTCAAAAGGGCTTTGTTTACCCTTTCGATTAAATGGAGAATGCTGGAAATCAAGTCGCTCTGGTTACAAAACGGGTTCGCTGAAACAACAGTCATGCTCTATCTACCTATTTTAAATATCTCTGAGTACTCTTCACTATAGAGAGGTTTCATGGACACGTCATTTTTTGTTTACATTGCAAAGCCGCCATTTTGATGCAGAAAACTCCATATGATACACGGCTATATATGTATCTTTAAGTAGTTTTTCATCTTAATTTGGTATAAACTTGTGTCTGGCATATGGACATGGGCTCTTTCTTACAGGTTAATGAACTGGTAATGGATATGATGGTTCTTGAAAGCTTTGTTACACGTAATTTCAGCATTTCTGCCAATTAGTGCATGGGACACGCTAATTGGCAGAAATGGCAGAAATTTGGACTCCATGAGTGGAATTAAGGAAAAGGGAACCAAAATCTGTCCGCACGATGTACGTGTTTCTGTTTTATTTTGTACTTATGTATTTAATTAGCAATTGAAATATAAGATAGGCCTATTGTTGGCAAGCTTTAAAGGTTTCATGAAATTAGTAATTGCAAAACTTCTGCCATTTCTGCCATTTCCGTAATGCAGATTAAGGTCAAATTTCTCAAAACAGAGTCAAATTATTGGAATATACATAGATCTGTACACAAAAAAATATTGAAAGTTTTGGCCTTTTGCACTAGCCTATAGTTTAAGACTTAAGGTTTGTATTTGAATCCTTTACAGTCTTTGTGTATTGAAGCATTAAACTACGACTAGACTAGTGTTGCAGGTCCTCAAGACTTACTGAACGAGTATAATTAATTTAAGTTAAGTCTTCAACTATAGAATCCAGCTACATAACGAATCTACAAAGTACGGCGTACCGGTAAGATCGGAGCTCATATATTTCATACGTAAGTTCATATAACTTCATGAGGCACACAGGTACACTGTCTGTGTATATTACTAATAAATCGTGTGCATTTTTACAAATTGCAATATACGTACATAGAAATTTTATTTTTTATATGCATATATATCTATACATACGTAATGCTAAAAATCAACAAACGTAATCCAATATGGATGCCAATGCCGGCAGGTGTCTAAAAATGGGCGCGGCTAACAGCTGTGAAAGTCATCTATACATTACTGGCCAAATCACCGAACTTAACTAACCAACCACCACTAACTGAGCTAAATGAACTAGGGGAGTACAGGTTCCGGTTTTTTTTACCGTATTTGGCAATCATTTTCAATATAAAATGTCATACATTAATATTGACAAATATTCAGAAAATTGACCTCAAAGAAAAAAAACATAATACAGAAAACTAGTTAGTGACTCTACAATAATGCTTTGAATAATTATTCTCTACTATAGGCCTAGTCTATGGGCTACTGGTATACGAATTATTTCTCTGCTAATTTGACTACTGCCTTTCTATTGACAGTTAAGCTCATAATTATACAGAATTTTGGCTTAAACATTTGATCACTAATTAATGTTTTCTAGGATTTTCAATGATCTAACTGAGTAAATGAACTAGGTTAATGAACGCTACACTCATTAACATCATTACCATTATCAACTTGAACTACGCTATGAAGCTTGTCCTAATTTGTATTAATTAATTATATAGAAATGTAAATTTATTTCAGTAGACATTTAGCCTACGGTAGAGTTAAGTATATATATTGTGTTCCTGACTTTTGGATAATAATATAGGTCGTAGATGAAATAACGTATTATATAGATCAATCACCACATCAATTAATAACCTCCGGTTCCTCGCCATAAGGCAATGTCAGGGACGTCTCTTGCAGACTTACGAAATATTCTACAATTGCAGCACATTTACAGTTTATGCACTAAAACTAATCTATTATAACTGCAAAATACATAGTAAACAAGCAATATACATAATACAAATATACTAGTAAATGCAACAAAATTCACTAACAAATCATTTAGCAATAAACTTACATACTGCATTGGTTTTCTATCAATAGTAGATGAAATAAATGTTTATAGAATTATGTGATGCCTAAATTGTTGCAGAAATGATCAGAGCAACAATGGACAGAGACATATGCAGAAACATGACCATGACCGCCCAGGCTTGGATCAGGCACGGCACTTAGAGAAGAAGAAATTGTTGTAATTCATTTGTACATTGGAATATTGTATGAAGATTAAAGATTAGCTCGACCCAAAAAGTTACAGATGAAGAATTCTTGAAGAGAGTGGACACAGATAGTCAGTTGATAAATGCTATAAGAAATATGAAGAATATTAAATATGAAGAATATTGGATAAAACCCATTCTAAATGGAGAGAGTTTACTAAAGGAGGATATAGAATGTAGAGCTGAAGGAAAGAGAAGCAGAGGCAGACTGAGATTAGGAATGTTAGATGATTTAAAGATCCACCTTGTCAGGGATTTATGCCCTGGTATTTTGAATAGTAAGGTTAATTACATTATTTATATATATTGAAAGTTATATAGTATTATTTTTACTTTATTAGCATTTTTATTATTAAGGAGTTTAGAGGTTAGTTAAGCTTATGCTTGGCGTGACGTCACGAGAGTGGGCGGAGCTACGAGAGTTCGTTTAGAAAAGAGAAAAGGTGAAGGTCACGAGAGGAAGTGGTAGATGAGATTCTACGTGTTAGTTTGGATAGAGGATTAGAAGGATTGAAAGAATTAGAATAGAAAGTAAGGTTAATTAATTGATAGTTTGGATAGAGGATTAGAAGGATTGAAAGAATTAGAATAGACTGTTACAGAACAGTGTTGGATAATCATTAGGTGATATCCAAGTTTAGGTTGATCAATAGTTGATCAGTGAGTATTTCCATAGTGGAATTTATGTTTTGACACGTTAATTAGATAGAGCTAGGTATTGTATTTTTGTTGATTTTATATTATGTAAAGTCGTTTTAGTGCTACGAGTTAAACGAGTATGTGAATATTTCGGATTCATCATAAGGACAGTCGATTTGAACTTACTTAGCTTTTCGTTGATATTATTTGTTGAGAGATTTCTTTAGTTTCTTGATCTGTATTAAATTCGCGTTTTAGTTTAAATTATTAAATATTAAATACCGTACGTAGTCTGTTAGTAAATCCGTGAAAGGTCGGGGTCTTTAGATTAGTGTGGTTTAATTACGAGGTCAGATGCAAAATCCATTGAATAGTTACATTTAAGGATTTAGCGTCTGTTTCGGGTGTGGTTAGCCTGTTGAGAAAACACACACACCTTGACACACCCGTATGTGGACATGAAGAGAAAGAGAGATGAAAGAGAAGAGTGGAGGCGTTATATGCCATGGACCTGCTAGTAGGCACAGTACACTGAGAAAGAGCTCACCGTGTTTCTACTCGTACCTGAGGGTGAGCAGATTTCATATGACTGTTCAGATTAGAGGACTGTGTAAAGCACTTAGAGCACACTGAACAAGAGTAAGGTCTCTCGTTCAGGTGTATGGCTCTCATGTGTTTCTGCAGTGATCCACTCTGAGCGAACCTACTGTCACACAGCGAGCACGAATAGGGCTTGACGCCTCTGTGCACAGCGTCCACGTGTCGCCTGAGCAGCAGCTCTTGTCTGAACGACTTGCAGCACTCGGTGCACGTGTACAGTGTCTGATTACAATGAGCATCTATCCAGTGATCCCTCAGTTCTCTCTGCGACGAGCTCTTGAAGTCACACTGGTCACACGAGAAGCGCTTGATGCCATCATGAACAGTTCTCTGATGATGGGTCAGGTTGCTCTTGACTGAACATCTGAAGTCACATCTGTCACACGAGAAAGGCTTCTCTCCACAATGAACGGCTCTACAGTGAACGTCACAGTGCTGGCGAGTAAGAAACCTCTTGTTGCAGATTGAACACTGAAATAGTTTTTCGTTGCTATGAACGGATCGAATGTGTTGAACGAGAGAACTCCTCCAGGCGAAGCAGGCCTGACACTGAGGACACCCATGAGATCTCTCCAGCAGGTGAACAGTGGAGACGTGTATCCTGAGGTGTTGACTGTACTTCGTCGTGAAGTCACACTGGTCACAACTCAGACTCTTCTCCCCATGCACGTGTTTGACGTGGTGACTGAGGTCATACTTGACGCTGAATGATTTGTCGCACTGATCACACGAGTAGCGCTTGTCACTGGCGTGTCTGCGCTCAACGTGTTGTCTCAGGGCCTGGGGGCTGCTCAAGCGCTTCCTACACAGCAGACACGTGTGTTTAGCATCTGATGACTCATCAGCCATATCTGCGTTATAACAATCAGCACAAGAATCCTTATTAATGTTGCTTCGATCAATGCATCAACCCAAACAATACCATAAATGTTGTCCAGTAAACACTGTTATGGAAGTGATAAAATTAACTTGACTATGTTAACATCCGCTGAATATCTGAACATGGACTGTATTGAAAGAGACTCAGAAACTGACAATCCTAGTAACGTATTAATTTTAGGTTTTATATCAAAGATTTAAAAGGCTAAACGGAAACAAGGCTAAATATTTTTAAATAGCTAAAGCCTAGTTTGATATCAGCATCTGGTCCCGAGAGCTATATGTCATTGACGGGGCGAACAAGTTCTGATCTGCAGTTGACCTGCACCGGCTCAACCCTGCGAATAATCATTCAGCTGTGGCGGTAAAATCGATGGAGTCGAGATATTCCAATACAATAATTCAAATACAAATTCCAATCAGTCCGTCCTGGCTACAAACCAGATTTTGTCAATATTAACTGTCAATAATGTTTTGCCAATATTATTTCCGTTTTGGAGGAAATGGAAAAGTATTGACACCAGTCATGGCCGAAGGAAATATAGAAGCTTAAACAATGAACTTAGAAGAATTAGAAACAAAGCAAAAGACAATTGGTGGAGTGAAAAGTGTGATGATTTAGCAGAATATGATAGAAGAGGGAGATCGGATCTATTATACCAGGAAGTCAGGATATTAACAAGAACCGATAAGAAAAAGAAAGGAGATGCAAAGAACACTAGTATAATGGGTAAAGATGGGGAATTGAAAACCGAGCTGGAAGAAGTAAAAGAAAGATGGAGAGAATATGTAGAGGAATTTTATGATAAGGCTGGGAAACCAGTTCAAGAGGATTTTAAACTAGAAGAATAAAATATCATAGAAAACGATAAAAGGGGCCCCGATATAATGAAGGAGGAAATTTATTCTGCAATTAACAGTATGACGAAGGGGAAAGCAGTAGGAATAGATGAAATCCCAGCAGAATTCTTGAAAATGTTGGAAGGAGAAACACTCAATAAGTTAATGGAGGCATGTATGGAAGTGTACAATACAGGTATTTGGCCAGACGACTTCACCAAGTCAGTGATGATCCCAATTCCCAAAAAAGCCAATGCTGTGGAGTGTTCGGATTACAGAACAATCAGTTTAATACCTCAAGCATCGAAGATCTTATTAAAGATAGTAAATAGTCGCATTCAGTCGAAAGCAGAGATGATGCTGAGTAAGACACAATTTGGTTTTAGGAAAGGATGCGGCACAAGAGAAGCAATAGGGGTAATGCAGGTTCTTTGCGAAAGAAGCTTAGAATATGGAAATGACGCTTTTGTATGCTTTGTAGACTTCGAGAAGGCCTTCGACAGGATTGATTGGATAACGATGATGAATATCTTAAAAAGAATAGGAATTGACTGGAGAGATAGAAGACTAATTTTGATCTTGTAAATGAATCAAAGAGCAGTAATCAAAATCCAACAAGAATACTCAGAAGAAGGCGAAATAGGAGGAGTAAGACAAGGTTGTAGCATTTCGCCGCTGCTGTTTAACATTTACGCTGAGGCAATGATGGAGGAAGTCATGGGAGGCATGGAAGAAGGAATAAAAGTAGGAGGGAATTTGTTACAAGATGTACGATTTACAGATGACCAAGGAATGGTAGCGGGTAGCGAGATTGGACTGCAGAAGATAATGGATAGGCTGAATGATACGGCATTGAGATATGGCATGAAGATTAATATAAAAAAGACCAAGGTTATGAGAGAGTCCAATAATAAAAGTGACGTTAATATCACAATAAATGGTACGAAATTGGAACAGGTAAGGAGTTTCAAATATTTGGGTCATACTATAACCGATGACGGGAAATGTAAGACTGAAATATGCAGTAGGAATGCACAAGCAAAAGCAGCCTATGGTATTAGAAAAGAACTATTAACAAAAAGTCTGAAGAGAGATACAAAGATAAAGATAGTGAAAACTTTGGTTTGGACCTTGCTATTGTATGGTTGTGAAACATGGACCTTAAGGAAGGAAGATATTAGGAAACTGGAGGCATTGGAAATGTGGATTTGGAGAAGAATGGAGAGGATTAGCTGGACTCAAAAGGTTACAAATGAGGAAGTCCTGGAGAGAGTTGGCACAGATAGAGAGTTGATAAATGTATTAAGAAATGCGAAGAAGAGTTGGATAGGACACATTCTAAAAGGGAAGGTCTATTAAAGGAGGTCATAGAAGGTAGAATGGAAGGAAAAAGAGGCAGGAGCAGGACGAGATTAGGTATGTTAGATGATTTAAAGACCCACTCATATGTGGAAATGAAGAGGAAGGCGGAAGACAGAGAAGAGTGGAGGCGTTATTTACCATGGACCTGCCAGTAGGCAGTGCACTAAGAGAGAGATTTCCGTTTTAGATGCATTAGAAAACAGTTTGTTATGTAACATTCCATAGTGAGCAGTGTCAACATTGTTCGAGTTAAAATGTAAGTTCTGACAGGATTGGGTTTCAGACGTCCAAAATCTGTCTTAGACAGATGAGTGGTTTACATAGTCCCAAATTGTCATATACCCTCTTAAACTTCTTTAATCCAAAATAATGTTGACACTAGTAGAAATTTTTAACATGCTAAAGTACTCAGTAATGCTACTGAGTTTCTGAGGTCATAAGTCATTTACAAGTCATGTGCAGGAAAAAGAGCATTATAAAGTTATAAAATCTGTACATATATTAAATTAAATAGGCTACAAATGCGTTCACTAATAATACAAATTCAAATTCTAGCATATAACAAAAAATCATTAGGACTCATTCCTTGAATTAATAAACATTTATTATTGAATTACAAGAGTAGAATTTGTTAACATAGTTGTCACCTAGACAAAGTTACACGAATTATATGAATTATAACTAATAACTCTTGTGTATAACAAAAGATGAAATTTCTCAACATTTTCTCCCGTGAATTAGTTATAATATTGAACAGGTAGAGCAGAACTCATTAACAAAACTATTAAACCATAGATAAACTATACTAAACTATTATACCAATTAAACCATTAAAACTATTAAACCATAGACTTGTCAAATATTTAAATACACACACACAAACTTCTTAGACCACGAATAAGCCGAATGGTTAAACAATTAAAAGCTCTTTTACAAATAGTTGGAACTGGACAAAAATCCCGTTATTCCTGTTGAGTAGGCGCCCAAAACAATCAATCAATAAGAATTTAACGTCCGGTTCCCCGCCATAAGGCAATGTCAGGGACGTCTCTTGCAGACATTACACAAACAGGCTGTCAAAGCACCACACGATGACAACTGAGTAAACAGAGACCACAAGAGAAAGTGAGATGAAACAGTGGAAGTCCAAGATCCAAGGCAAGCGGGTCAAAATTATGTACATATGGCACAACGAGATAGGTTTTTAGCTTGCGAAGGAAAGTATCAATACAATTACAAGATCACGATTTCTCATTGCCTTCTTCACTGAAGAGCTCACCATTAGTCGCCTCATATGAAGTGTGCCACGTTATCTAGTCAGCAGAGACCGAAACAATATTAACACAACTGAGCTCTCTACTAATATATAAACATAAAATATCATTTCTGTTTTAAGTTGGACCAATATAAAATACAATCCTTTCAATGCACAAAAAATTAGAGGCTTTAATAATTAAACTGGAAGAAATGACAAACTTGTAAAGATAAAGTAAACTAATGAAAAACTTGTAAAAGTTTGTCCTCAGCACAAAACATCACTCAAAAGTGATGTTTGTTAGGGTTCTCTGTTGGCAATCACAACAAATAACTGATGTGTTACAGGAGTCCAAATTGCTCTCTGCAGGAACAAACTGAATGGTTCAAAGTGTTAAAAGTGTTTGAGCATAATAACTGAGGAGTACTGATAATGGGAGCTTTTAACTTCCCTGGCATAAATTGTAATGTTTTCGTTCAGATAAACAAAGGTAGGAATTTATGAGTCTAGTTATAGATTGCTGCTTCGTGCAGCATGTTAAGGAAGCCACAAGAAAGTCTAATATTTTGGATTCGATCTTAACTTCTGATTAAAACGAGATTGAGGAGTTAAGAGTCATTGAGCCAATTGGAAACAGTGACCACAATGCTATAATGTACAAATTCCTCTGCTTCAGTATTATGTATAAAATTGATGAAAGGCCCAGTAGGGAGAACTTCAAGACTGCAAATTATGGGAGTATTAACAACAGTTTAAAGGCAGTGGATTGGGAATTGGAATTTGAGAATGGTGATATAGATCTATACTCAATGGACCAAAATTTTGTGACAGGTTGCGAAGGGCCTGCAATGGCAATGTACCAAAAACAAAGTTCAAGCGCAGAATGCTACCTAAGTGGTTTAATGCAGAAACTAGAAAATGGCAAAGAAAGAATTATGCCATGAAGGTGAAATTTAAATGTCGTAAGGACCATGAGAGTTGGCAAGAATATAAAATTGCAAGGAATCAGTGTAATACGGCATATAATGAAGTGAAGAAAAATTGCGAAGAGAAATTATCTAAAAATGTTAAAATTGATGCAAAATCGTTTTACTCATATGTTAGATGTAAGTCCAAAGTCAGGGTTGCAGTGAGCCCATTAATCAATTCAGACGGTAAAGTTGTAACAAGGAAGAATGCAATGTGTATTATTCTCAATAACTATTTTGGTTCAGTGTTGTAAAAGAATCCAACATGGGAATGTTGCCACATATAGATCTTTTACTGGAAAAGGGACAGGGGATGGAAAGTATTTTAGTGGATGTGGAAATTGTAGCAGAGAAGTTAAAAAGATTAAAACCGGAGAAAGCACCGGGAGTTGACGGCATCCCGACGAGGTTACTAATTGAATGGTAGGTTATATTTCTAGGTCAATTTCTATAATATTTAATAACACGTTGAACACAGGATGCATACCAATTCAATGGAAGATGTTCAATGTAATACCTATTTACAAGGGAGGAAAGAGAGTTGAACCAGGGAACTATAGACCTGTGAGCCTTACTCCGCATTTAAACAAGGTGCTTGAGAGTACAATAAAGGATAAGTTTTGGAATCATTTGGAGAAATATAACTTCTAAAGAAAATCTCAGCATGGATTTATGAATAAAAGATCATGCTTTACTAACTTAGTTAGCTTTTTAGAGAAAGTTAATCAGTGGATATAAGAGGAAGAGACTGTTGACGCAGTGTACTTGAATTTCAAAACAGCTTTAGATACTGTCCCTCACAAGAGACTTCTACTTAAGATTAAGTCTTGCGGAATAGATGGGAAGTTATACAAATGGACAGAAAATTTGTTAAGGGGGAGGAAGCAGAGGGTTACGCTGGGTGAGGCTAAATCAGGTTGGGTGGAGGTAACTTCGGGATGCCGCAAGGTTCAGTGTTGGGGACAATATTCTTCCTGATCTTCATAAATGATTTAGATACAGGAATATTTAATACGATCTTAAAGTTTGCTGATGATATAAAACTATTGGGAAAAGTTGGTATGAAGGAACAAAGTTGTGTATGGTTCGGGACTTAAACGCGCTAAGTAAGTGGTCCCAAAACCCAAAAATGGGACTTCGAATTCAATGTGGACAAGTGTAAGGTAATTCACTTTGGTAAAAATAATGCTAACAAAGAATATGTTGTAAATTTCAAGATACTGCAGTGTGATGTTTGTTAGCAAATGAGAAGGATTTAGGGGTAAAATTTAGCTAGGACCTCAAAGTGAGGAAACAATGTACTGTGGCTGTTAAAGCAGCATATAGGACCTTAGGACTAATAAAGAGAACATTCAAAAGTAGAGATAAAGGCATTGTTTTAAGATTGTATAAATCTTTGATTCGACCTCATCTGGAGTATTGTATGTCAGTGTGGAGACCACACTACAGGAAGGATATTGAGCTTATTGAATCAGTGCAAAGAACAGCATTAAGAATTATTAGGGAATTCAAAGCATTAAGATATGAGGAGAGGCTAAGGGCAGTTCAACTGATGACCATAGAAACCAGGAGAATTAGAGATGACCTTATAGAGGTTTATAAAATAATGCTTACCGAATTAAGAGCAACAGATTTTTTTCAATTTCTCCAATAATGGTTTAAGAGGTCATAGCTATAAGTTGTTTAAACCTAGTGTAAGAACAGACTTAGGAAAGTTTTCTTTTTCTCAAAGGGTGATTGATAGGTGGAACTCTTTGAGTGAGGAGGTTGTGAATGCGGTGACGATGAATAGTTTTAAAAACAAGCTGGATGTTGAATCATGTATGATTGGAGATTGAAATAAGCCCTTGGCTTTTTTCCATTTTCCCTGCTACCCAAATTTGAAGAAGGATTGGAATAACGAAAGATGGTAGCAGACCTGGTAAACAAGATAGTCCTCTAACAGAAGAAGTACCAGCAGAAGTCAGCGCAACACCGAGCAGAGCTCTCTGAGGCACCTCACTCATGTGTCTGCGTCGTGTGTGTTCTGTCAAATGACTGTTTGACGGTGAGTCTTCGTCACACAGCAGACATCTTAAGTACCCATCAGTGCTGTCATCAGTCTCTCGCCTCCCTGAATAACCACGCATCAGATAAATACTGGAATCTCTCTGTAGATATCTACAGACAAGTGAACGTTTAGGCAGCAGATCCAGGCTAAGTAGTCCTACATATATAGACTGGTCTCCTACTTATTAAAGAAAACAATCAAAAGATCAATAAATTACTAATAGTATAAAGCTGTTCCTTTTACCACAACTTGTTGTAGCCTTCGACTTCATAAGCAATGACAATGTTTTAAACTTGAGCCTTGAAAATCAAGCTTTAATCTAGAAAAACTACAAAAACAATAGTTTAGATCATTTCAATGGGAAAAAACCAAAATTAATTTACATTTAAAGCATAGAGATGTAAGATTTGACCCCTCTCTTTCAATTGTAATCAAGAAGCAATGTAACACTACGTCAAAAGTTCTACCTTTCTTTTAATCTCTCTTAGCATAGAAATGTGCACATACACAACAGCTAAGCCAATAGGGTTAATCATTAGGTTTACAAACGATCTGAAAAAAAATGTGCTGAAGAGAAAGAAAAATGAACACAATTTTTCTTTAAAAAGAAGTTAATGGAAGTTAATTCTTAATTTTTAAAATTAACTAAACATTTAGTTAACTTAAACTATAAAATATTATTTCAACCTCCGGTGTAACTTTTTTAATTGCTAATTTTTTAGCTGTAAATAAGAAAGTTAGCTTTGTTATTGTATACTGTTCATACGGCTGAAAACTTAAAGTTTCCTCTCATTGTTCGTATCATTAAATACATTCAAACGGAAAAATATTTACCACTCTTTACAGCTTAAATAAATAAGTAGCCTAATTTAGGCATAGGCTTACATAGTGTATATCATACATTCAACAAACAAACCTTTCACATCCACTTCGTGGTCATTATTTGAAAGCGTCGTTAAAATGCTGGTTGACTTTGGATAACACTGCTGAAGTAATTCGGTAAACTCATCACTGTCACTGCTTGAGTCATCTAATGAAGCATCACTCTGCTCTGAGACATCCTCTGCCATAGAGTCCTGTGGAGTACAATTCATTTCAGGCATCTCTTCTTCAAAATGAGATCTTAGTAAATGTAAAGCCGATGTGCCTGTACTTGTGTTTCCATTCATATCAGAAAATCTTCAACTGTAGCAATCGTTTTATGTCGTTGATAGAAGACTTTCATTCAGAAATAAACCATTCTCATATTCTCTCCTTTCAGTTATAGAATGCAAAATAATGTCACGATTATTGTGATTTCGATATAGTAAATCAAATTCATCTATTATGCAATTATGCAGTCCACATCACTTGAGTATGTTTTTGAATTACTGTTCTGGTCTGCAAATGCTTTGATCTAAAATTAATTGAACTATTACCATTAGTAAACTATTACCATTATGTAACCTATTACATAAACTGTTACGTAAACTGTTCCGTAACCAAGTGAACTATTACAAGTGAATAAAGATAGTGAAAACCTTGGCATGGACTAGATTATGCTATTATAAGGATGTGTACAATTTTTTACCAAGCAGCTTGAATGATACTCTGTCCAATGCTATTTTGCTTAATGGGTGATGGTACTATTGATCTGAGAAGCTGATGCAGAAGAGGAGGAACGTAGTTCCTCTGCTCAACAGAGAAGTACTGGCGGATAACTATTCACATCATATTCTATTTCTCTGATCTCATTTGCAATCAATTTAGTTGCCACTGTTATAATTCTTTTACTCTAATCTGTCATATCATCTTTCCCCTTCAAGTAACACTTCTCTAACAAGTCAAGTACTCTTACTCAAGTTGACAAGTTACTCTTCAAGTAACACTTAGAACTTCAAGTAACACTTGCTCATCCTAATTAAGTATGAGCAAAAATTGCGGAAGCAAATCATATTTCTTAATCCAGATATTTCAGCAAACAGTATGTGATTATCTTAGCACTCAACAAGCTTTTGCTTCAGATGTTTTGCAGAATAGGCATTGCCATCTGTAGTTAGACCTTACATTCTTTCAACTACATCTTGTATTGTATATGGTTCTCTTTCACAGTTCTCTTCCAACCTCTCGCAAGCCTTTGAAAATGCCGATTGATTATCTTCATTTAATCTAGGTCGGAGTATAGTCCCTGCAACAATACCTTCTTTAGCCCTGTTGCTGACAAATTTAAAATAACAGAGATTGTTACAAATGGCTTCTTCTGCCGGTAAATCACAACACATTTCCATTCGTCCCATGATTCGTCCCATCTCCAGTTATCATTCCTTCTTCAGCAATGCTCTTCAACAGTGCTTTGCAATTCTACTGACATTGCTGTAACAACTCCTTTTGATCTTTGATCTGATAATTCAGAGCCAAAAAACAATTGTGCTTTCCAATTAAAAATTTCCATAAATGAATTAAGTTTTTTCCTTTTGAATCACCTAATGTATCTTGTTCCAGTTGCTGAAGTTTACTTTTATTACAGTATGGCTTTCTACAACTATTGTGCACTACAAATGGCTGATCGCAAGATGTTAGATGATGTACGAGTTCAACATCTTGCGTGAACGAGCACTTTCTAATAGTGTGTCAAACCCCTGAGATCGTATAGCAGTCAGATGTTCATCAACATCAGTTGCATATAAAACAAAAGTAACGCATTGATTTTCCGGAAGTTCAATGAAAACAGGGGTGGTTCCTCATGATTTTAAGAATGCCAATGTTGTACCAATACATACAAAGGGAAATAGGGATAAAGCAGAAAATTATAGGCGTATAAGCTTAACAAGTATAATCGGTAAGACATTGGAAAGCATTATTAAGGATAAAATAATTAGTTTCTTGGAAGAATATAATTTAATTAGAAATAGTCAGCAGAAGCAGAATCAGTGAATACTTTTAAAAATAAATATGATAAACATAAGAACATGTAAATTAGATGCTAATTGCATGTTCAGTGTTATACATAGGCTATGTATAAATTTGACATGTTGACATGAAGTCAGTCTCTCACTTTGGTTTTAGTTAAGAGCCTGATGAGTCTTAAGCATATAATTGCTTCCTGACTCTGCAATGTTATGTTATGTTATGTTAAGTTGTTTCTCTCGCAAATCTTCAGCCATCTCTCAAAAGCTTTAATTAGCTGATTTTTAATCCTTGGATAACTGTAACCAATTTTATTAGTACCTAAAATTATAATTTGAGAATTTGTTAATGAAAAATTTTCATTAGCTATAATTCAAGAAGTAAAGTTTCGAAATTAATTAGAAGTTTATTACTTATCACAGATTCAAATAACATATTTATAACGTTTAGCAAGAAATCAATTACAATTAATTGTCCACTTTTCCAAACAAACTTTGAGCAAAATATTACTATATCGCTCAAAAATAAACAAATAAGAGGTTGTTCTTGTGCTTCTTTAATGCCGATGTTCTTAACAAAATATTCATTTTAGAATGATTATAACTTTTCTCCGAGTTCCATGAAACGGGGAACTTTCCATACGAGTAGTCCCATACAACAACAGAATTAGCGTGAAACTGTCGTCCATGACAACTTGCTCTTTTACCTTCTCGATCCGCCAAAAATCTTGATATTGATGAAAACCTTGACTTTAAATCCCAGATCTCTTCTGTCTGTCGCGCTTCTTTCTTTCAGATTCATCAGATTCGGCAAATACGTCCATCCCTTACTAGAAATTCAGCAACTGTCCTTGCTAATTTGATGGTTCATTCAAAGCTCGACTAATTTAATTTAATCTAATCTAATTTAATCGTATTGTTATTATTATTGACTACTCTAATTCGTTATTACATGGGTTACCTTCTTCTTCTCTCAACCATTTGCAGCACGTCCAACATTCTCTCGCACGTGTTGTTTGCAATCCTCTAGACTTCAATCTCGCTCTCTTTCTCTACTTCGCAGTCTTCATTGGCTCCCTGTTAATCAACGCATGAAATATAAACTAGCTCTATTAACTTTCAAAACTCTGCGATTTGGCAAGCCTTCTTACTTATCTGAAATTCTTCTTCCCTATCGTCCCTCAATGCACTTCGTTCCACCGATGCCAATCTTCTCTCTGTTCCAAATATTCTCACGTCATTGGGCAGACGTTCATTTTCTTACGCAGCACCCGCAATCTGGAACTCTTTACCTGCTAATATTCGCTCTTGTTTTTCTCTTTCAACATTCATTATCAAGCTTAAAACTTACCATTTCCCACCCTAGACATAATCAATCTACCCTGACCATTTCTGATCACAGGATAGGCTTCCGTTTAGGACCTTACTTCTCCTCAGCACATTTCTTTTGCAGACTGATGTGGGTGAATTGATCTGTAGTGATGTGTGCTGTTGGGGACGTCCCTGACTTCATCCGTGGGTGAGGAAACGGACGTCAAATCTTTATTATTATTATTATTAAGGAATTCTGCTTTCAGACTCAGTTTTTTTATATGTTACGTTAAATCTGATTTTTCGAATTGAATAGAACAAGTGCACAAGTAAACTGTGCACCAATTAAATTAATCTATGATTAGCCAGCTACAATCTGGTGCAATTGCACCATATTATATGCACAAATGGCCGAATATATGTAATCGCCAATAAAAGTGGGACTGTTCGAGATTGGCATACATCTCAATATAAACTCTCAATATAATCTGATTTTGAAGTGAATAAAAATAAGTGCACATAGAAACTATGTACAAATTTAATTGCAAATAAATGTAACATTATCCAGCTACAATTTGGTGCAATCGCACCAAACTATATACACAACTGGGGATGTCGGCAAGATGCAAGGACTATACTATGGAAGCGTAATTGTAAAATTCAATAAAGTTCAATTCCATTCAATTGATAAATAAGGGGCCTCTCAGTGAAGTTCATATAATTATAGACACTACATTACCGCAGGCACGGCAAGGTTTTATCATCATCTTCATCATTATCGTCTCTTGAATCCCAGTTTAACTAGGGTCGGGACACGAATTGGCTGGCAAAGACGAATGGAATGGGCAAGGTTATATAGTAATTAGCCCATAATTATCAATTATGTAATTGAACTCAACACTCCAGCTGAAGTGGCAGCAGCCAGCCTTAATACCTCTTTGTAAAATCTTCATAACGTTATCCGTGCTTGATTAGTGTAATTAGTTATAATAATAATAATAATAATAATGGTAAAGGTTTAACGTCCGTTTCCTCATACAAGGATGATGTCAGGGACGTCCCCCCCATCACATGTCACTACAAATCGATTCACCCAAACGATCTGAAAAAACATGTGCTAAAGAGAAATAAAAGATCATAAACAGTGCCGGTCCGGTGATCAAAAAACAGTCAGGCAAGATGAAATAAAATCTATGGTGGGAAGAGATGTGTTTTCAACTTACAACGGAAAGTGGAAGTAGTAGAACATGAGCGAAGATCAGGAGGCAGAGAGTTCCAAACAGTAGGAGCGGAGAAAGAAAATGAACGTCTACCTAACGAAGTGAGAATATTAGGAATTTTGAGCAGTTTGGTATCAGAAGAACGAAGCTTACGAGAAGGTTGATATTGGATTAGGAGATCAGAAAGGTAAGAAGGTTTACCAAAAAGGAGTGTTTTGAAAGTTAAAAGAGCAATTTTATACTTAATTCTTTGAGCTACAGGAAGCCAATGAAGGTTATTAAGCAAGGAACTAGAGGTGGCCTGAAGCCTCGAGGATCGACAGACAACACGTGCTAGAGTATTTTGAACGCGTTGCAAACGCATGAGAGAAGAAGGTAAACCATATAGCAATGAATTGCAGTAGTCAAGTTTAGAATGAACTATTGAGTTGGCAAGAATTATGGATGAATTTTGATCAAGAGATGACCGTATCTGTCTGATTTGACGAATCTGGAAGAAAGATGAACGACAGACAGATGAGATATGAGATTTAAAATCAAGATTTTCATCAAACATGACACCGAGGTTTTTAGCTTTGGGAGTAGGAGTGAGAGCAAGATTTTGAAAATAGATGGAGGAATTGGCAATTTTGGTTCTTTGCTGGGGAGTGCCGATTAAAAGATATTCGGTTTTAGAGGGGTTGACAGAGAGACGATTACTGCAAAACCATGAATACACTTTGTCAAGAACAGAAGAAAGGTGTTGCAATTTCAAGTCAGAATCTGAGCTAGAAAATGAGATGTACAGCTGAGTATCATCAGCATAGAAATGAAATTTTATTGAAGCATTGTCTAAAACATAACTGAGTGGGGTAGTGTAGAGGGGAAAAAGTAAAGGTCCAAGTACAGATCCTTGGGGCACACCACGAAGAAGAGGTAGTTCAGGGGAGCGTTCATTGTCTATAGCAACAGATTGAGTGCGACCAGAAAGATAGGAGGAGATCAGAGTGAAAGCGGAATCAGAGATACCAAAGCACGTTTTAAGTCTACTGGTAAGAATATTGTGATCGATGGTATCGAAGGCAGCCGAAAGATCAAGTAGTACAAGGGCTGATACCTTTTGAGAGTTTAAGGCTAAGCAAAGGTCATTATGAATGCAGAGTAAGGCAGTTTCAGTGGAGTGAAGCTTTCGATATGCAGATTGGAAACAAGATAGAGAAGGAAAAGATTCGAGATGGCTGCATAAGCGAGTGTAGATTATTTTTTCCAAGATTTTGGAAATGAAATTTAAGTTGGAAATGGGACGATAGCTAGAAAGATCATCTTTAGGAAGTGATTGCTTTTTAAGCAGAGGAGAAACAACAGCATTTTTAAAAGTAGATGGAAAAATTCCTTCAGAAAGTGAAAGATTAACCAGATGGGTAATTGGAGGTAGGAGGGCATCAATGCAAGATTTAAGTAGTTTGGTTGGGATGGCATCTAGCGAGCAAGACGAGTCGGTAGAGCAGAGTATTAGATGACGGATTTCTTCAAGAGAGGCAGGTTTAAAATTTAACAGCAGAGGAGGATTTGGCATAGACGGATATGAAATAGTCTCAGGACCGGGAGGAGTAGAAGAACAGAGTCTGGTAATTTTGCCATCAAAGAAATTAAGAAAATTGAGTTAGTTAATTAGTTTTCTCAAATTAGTTCACAGTTAAACTCCGCAACCTAAACAGCAAGTAAGAAGCTTAAACTGCCTATAGGATGATTTCTCACAGCTGAGCGACTTCTTAACTGCATTAATACAAAGCCTTGGGCTAATTTTGTTTGACATATAAAGACAGTGTCACTTGTCGAAATCGATGCTAATACACTTTGAATGCGTATTAAATACACACCAGCATATATTTAAGCAGACACTATACTATAGACACATGCCTCAATTACATACAATAACTAAACCGGGATTCAAGGGAAGACGATAATGATGATGATGATAAATGAATTATCTAAGGACCATTGCTAATTACTTTATTTAATTACTACTAAATAATATCACGAAGAATAATTTAGTTAGGCAAACTAGAATCTTACAGAGACAGAACCATTCAACTTTAAAAATGATAATGATTGGTAAAGATATGATAGTACTTGTTTAAAAATTCTAACTTCTCTTTACATTCAATCTATCTAAGCTAAGATAATTGGATGTTTCGCGAAGACTCTTGCAATCTCAAAGAAAACGAGGATCCAATATCTTTCTCATGAACACTTTTCACATGTTGCGTGAGGTTACTCTTGTGAGAAAACTTAGAGTCGCACTGTTGACAGGAGAAAGGTTTTTCCCCGCAGTGAATGGTTCTCCAGTGAGCGTCGCGATACTGACGGCGCGAGAATCTCTTGTCACACGCTGAGCACTCGTACGGCTTCTCCTGATTGTGAACAGCGTTCACGTGCTGCGTGAGGTGACCTTTATGAGCGAAGCACGAGTCACACTCAGGACATCTGTGAGTTTTCTCCTCGAGATGCACGGCAGAGATGTGTGACTTGAGCCTGTACATGTCGCTAGAGCTGTAGTCACACCTGTCACAGCTGTGTGTCCTCTCCCCGTGCACTCGCTTCAAGTGTTTGTTGAGCTCAGATCCGGCTGTGAATGCTTTGTGACACTGAGTGCAGACATGAGGCCTATCAGTGAGATGTACACGTTGTATGTGATCAGCTAAGCAAGGCGCTGAGGTGAATGACTTGTAGCACAGCAGACATCGATTATACATTTCATCATCTTGTCTGCTGCTTCCATCAACCATAGCTAAACACAGTGAGGCAGAATTACAACAGAGGGGTAAACACATTTTAAATGTTAATAGTTAGTTTGAAATGGTTAAGGAAAGTAGTAGTATTTATTCTCTCCGAGCACATTTTGATTTAAAAGCATAACCTATCCTTAAAAAACATAGCCAAATTCTATTTTAACCTTATTCTGCCTTGATGCATAATCAAATGAACAGTAATCATTTGATGCATAGCACAGCCTTAAACATAGCTAAATTCTATATTTAGCCTTTATGCTCCAATGTTACATGAATATTAAGCACAGAACATCCTTGAGCGTAGCTCATTTCTATCTTTAGCCTTAAAATTTGCACCATTACAATAGAAGCATAGCACAGTCTATCAATAATCCAACACACAAGCGTAAAATCAATAATCTATCAATAATCTACAGTCTATCAATAATCTAACACACAAATGTAAAATCAAGCACGTCTACACAACCTTGAAAAAATTCCATGACTCATAATCATTTGACCGAGAGTAGAAACTATCGGAAAAAACCAGTTTCTATTCGACTTGTCATATGCGTATGAGTCACGCGCTGCCCACGGCTTCCTCGAGAGCTGAGCGTTTCAATAGTAAATATACTATTAAAACATTCATTCAATCATTGTAAATTTATAACATCCATCAACAATCTTCCCATTGTTTCTAGGAAAGTATTTGAAATGACGTTTAGTTACTTTAGCAGCTTGATACATAGATTTGAATTCTTTTACTTCACCAGTGATTGTATTTTCCCATCTTACAGGTCTAGGCTTAGTTCCTATAGGCCACAGGTGCTCATACTTTGGATCTTTAAACTTGTTCGGATCAACCTCTTTTGGTGGATATTTTCTCGGTCTTCCTCTCTTTTTTTATTGTCATATTCCTCCTTTGGTTGACCTGTTTTTCTAGATGTTGTAGTAATTTGATGTTCCATTTTATATAGCCAAGAAAATATATTTAAATGAAAATTTAAAATAATTCGTTACTCTTGTGCTAAAATAAAAATTACACTTAATAAAAATGGCAGACACAATAGATGGTATATCGCTTTCGAATAAAGTGAAAGCGTTTTTAACAAGAAAACTTTAAGAAAGGCGAAGCATTTTTTACAAGCTGAAACGAAAGCGAAAAATTACCAAAATTTTGTACTACGTGTGCACTTTGTCTTCAGTTACAGTTTCAACAGTGCTAGCAGGCACTGTTGAAATCCGACCGCGAAATCCGACAATTGTCGGATTTACCGGTATGGTTATTACCACTTAATGAAAGATTTGATTTTGTTGTCAGTTGTAACGGAAATCTTACCGAGGCAGCCTATAATCAGATTATTTCTGAATTCGCATGAAATTTGTTAATACATTTATTAACAAATTTAAATATCGCAATGAACGGTTACGCTTACATCTCAAACTTAACTAGCAGTGAATCTGAAACGTAATGAAATCCTAAAACAACAAACGTTAATTTTTTTCGTAATATTAATTTCAAGTCTAAATTCTTTCGATCTGGGTCTAGATCTCTAACCAGTTTTGCAATGAATCGCCTAATTTTCATTAAAGTTGTACCCTCTTCAGGTGTTGCTATTAATTTAGCACGAACTAGATTTATTTCCAAATCCATAAACATATTTCTCGGTAGTTCTTCAATTATTGTTAAAAGTAAACATTTCAAATCAGTCGTAAAAACTGAAAGAATTCCTTCCACGTACGAATTAATTTCTTCATCATTAAATAATTTAACATATTCTAAGGTAATATTTTGCAAATGATTATATTTCCTAAGAAATATTTTGTTGTATTTATTTTGTAGGCCTTGTTCTTCAGAATATTTTGTCATAATGGATAATACATGAAAACAAATTGCCATTAATTTCTTCAAATCAAAATTATTTCTCATGCTAGCAATCTGTAGATACTTCTTTTAAGCGCATCAAATTTTTTACTTGGGAAACGGACATTAAAAATTAAATTATGCTTCATATCTAAATCTCCGTTCATTGAACCACCATTGACACTAAGTTTCGTATCAATATTGTTTTGTAGAGCAATGTCATTAGCAACTACGTTTTGTTCTACTTCCTTTAGGATGTCTACTCTCAAATGTTCACCAAATTCGTTAACATAACGATCGCAGTACCCCTTTGTGATGACCTCCGCATCGCTTTCTGGAGCGTGTTTAACATTTAAAATTCTATTGTTGCTCATATTAATGTCTCCAGTGATTTCTCCTCCAGTTTTATCAACTTCTATACTGTCGAGCTTATCAACAAGATTGACAATAGGCCTGAAAACTGAGTCTACATGCTTCATCCAATCACCAGTACTTGAATGTGATTTACTACCGCCAGTTTTCGATATAGTACTCATTTTATATAATAAAAATTTAAATGTTATATAAAATGCCAAAGTATACAAGCTATGGTGTAACGTTGTCTAAAGGTCATGTCCAAAAACTAAAGAGTGCGTGCGATCGTGATAGAGAGGTTAAAATACGAATATCAAAAAAGAATTTATCGGGTAATGTGAACCTAATGTGAACCTTCCTCTAACCCAAACTCAAATTAATAAAATAAAAAAGCAACATCTGAAATAGAATTGTGTCTGAGCAGAGCACAATTAAACTATATGAAAAAGACGAAGAATGGAGGATTCCTGCCGTTGGCAGCCATTCCCGCCATCATGGGAGCAATAGGTGGATTGGCAGGTGGAATTAGCTCCGCAGTAAACTCGACTAGACAGACAAATGAATTGAAGAGACATAATCAAGAATTGGAAAACATAACCAAGCAATAACTCGGCGCAGGCTTAATCAGTGACGCAATAGCTCCAATCCCCGTTGTCGGTAAAACGCTATCAAATGCATTGAAGAAATTTGGACTCGGTGGATGTGTCAAGAATTTGGAAGGAGATTAGTGGGGTAATGGAATATATCTACAGAGAACGGGATCAGGTCTTTCTTTAGCGAGACAGGGGGAGGCATAAACTTCCCCCAATTTCTAAAATCGTTCAAAACCATTAAACCGCTAAGTAATTTTGTTATAATAGAAAAATGCAAAGAATTGAAAATTAAACATTTTAATGGCGTTTTAATACGTCATGAATTGAAAGGATCAATTAATAATAACGAATGTCTAATTCTTAATATTGACGACAGCTCCGGAGACGGAACACATTGGACATGCGTCTACAGCAAAGATGGCAAATGTTTATATTTTGACAGCTACGGTTTCGTGCCTCCTTTAGAAGTTCAGAATTATTGTAAAGGAAAAGAAAATTATTATAACACATTCAAAATTCAAGCTCCGAACGAAGTCATCTGCGGTCATTATTGCATTTACGTGCTTTATAAACTTAATAATGGATCTAAATTTACCGATATATTAAATGAATTATACAAGAGAAACAATTTAAAATAATAACTAATACATAAAAATGGTAGACTCGGATATTGATTATTCAAAAAAGTATCATGAAATCATTGGTACAAGCTACGAAAAGAAACATCACGACATATTTCCTGCACATATAAGAATGATAATAGCAGGCAGTAGTGGATGTGGTAAAACTAAGTTAATGATGGATTTTATAATGGGCAAATTCGTGTATTACAACAATATAATGGTATACACAACGACTCCATATCAAGACGCATACGAATATCTTAGACTTTGTAATGATGAATCAAAAAAGAAATTTAAAACAAGTAATGATATTGTTACTTTTCACAATCCTGACGTGGAAATTGTTCACCCATCTCAACTCGATAGAAATAAAACTCACGTTGTAACTTTTGATGATGTTATGAATGAAGATCAGAAAGTCATGACTGATTATTTTTGTCAGGTAGACACAATAATGTAAATGTATTCTACCTATGTCAGAGCGTACATCAACTGAAGAAGCATGGCATACGTCAAAATGCAAATATTTTTATATTGTTTCATCAAGATGAGAAAACGCTGAAATATTTCTATGATACACACGTAAGCGGTGCTATGGCGTTTCAAGAGTTTAAAAAAATATGTAAGGAAGCGTGGACAAGAAAGCATGGATATATTGTTTATAAATCTTTGGGAAGAACCTGAATGTGGTCGCTATATTTTAAATTACAATGCAATTTACATACCTTAAAAATACATAATAATACCTAAAATACATAATAATGCACAATAATACCTAAAAATACATAATAGTACATAATAATACATAATAATACATAATAATACATAATAATACATAAAATACGTAATAATACATAATAAACAATTTTTATGTGTCTAATAAAATGATGAAAGAGTTTGATATTAGCCTGTTTATAAAAGCCAAGAACGAAGCCAAACAAATGTTTCGGAATGACATACTTGACAATCAACGGGTATATGAGAGCCAAGCAAAATTATTCAAACCGTTAATTGACACTACAAGAGAAACAGCTAAAACTCTAGAACAACAGATTGTCACGATAGACAAAATTCCCTTTACTAATGAATTGATGCGTGCAAATAACCAGAGAGAGGCGATACAGGCTATGCTATTTTATGATTCGCCAATTCCTGAACGAGAATCCACACCAAAGAGGGATCCTTTAATTATTAATTTAGACAAGAACCTCAATGAAAGTGATCGAGAGAATCTAGATCTGCTCGACCTGAAGCTTCCAAGTGAAGTGTACGAAAACAACGAAATAGAAGCAACATTGAAGGAAATTCAAACACATAATAGACGAATAGGGCAGTTCTTGGGAAATAACAGTAAAAAGAGTGCAGCTGAGAAAATGATATGCGAGTCTCAACAGAAGACACTGGAAAAGTACAAGAGCATATAGACAAAGGTAAAAGCAGGGAGCGAGCTCGTCGGCGAAGGATTAAAGAAGAAAAAACGAGAAAGCTTTTAAAGTCTGTCGGTAAACAAAAGCGTGGTAGAGGTAGGCCTAAAACAGACCAGGTCATAATTTATGAAAGCTCAGATCAAGTAGTTCATCTATTGAATGAAAATCTTGCGGCTCTTCGTGCTGGAAACAATGGAGTATACAATACGGCAGTTGGTATTTTGGACGAGTTATTAAAAAATAGAATAATCACCAAAGAGGTATATGATATTATATATATAAATAATTTTAAAGTTATATAAAATGAATAAATTAACTCTATCGAGTAGGCCAACAAATTTCACTACACATCTCAATCTTCCAATTACATTGGATAGAGGCAAAAACTACGAAATTGCATTTAAAAAACTGATAACGTACAATTCGATACCTAACATCACGGAAGCCAACAATGAATTTAAATATTCCACCGACGGCGGAAGTACTTGGAAAATAATCACACTTTCAAGAGGAGCTTACGAATTAAGAGATATTAGCGCAGCGATTCAGAGGGTAATGCAGGCAAACGGCGATTGGGATGCAATCAATGACAAATATTATATATAAATAAATCATTTAATTTTCAAGGCAATTTTGAACATATCACACGAAAAGTTCAAGGTTGACTTGGGATTGGAAAATTCGATAGGGCCTACTCTAGGCTTCACTGATGAAAAACTAGCATAGGGAATTCATCAATCTCCCAACATAATCGATTTAGAAAAAGTCAATTCGATTCATGTACATTGCGATATAGCCGGTGGTAGCTACATTAACGGTGAGAAATCTAATGAGATTCATACGTTCACCCCAAGAGTAAATCCAGGCCATAAGATAATAGAGACACCTAAACCTCAATTGGTATTTCTACCAATTGTTAAAAAACAAGAAATTCATAAAATAAACCTGCGGTTGACCGATCAAGACAACAAACTTATCGATCTGATGGGTGAACGACTTGCTATAGTATTATTGATTAGAGAAAAGTCAAATTTAAAAATATATACTGTATTTATAAAAATGATTGTCAGAGAGAAATGCAATAGTTCAAAACAAATGTTTATAAGCGGGCGTGGATTAGTCAATACACTGAAAGTTTTCGGTTGTACGTCTATCAGAGTAAAGATTTAATTGCAAAGCCAATGCTGGGAGCAATGGGAGATATTGCTGGAATGACAGAGGGTAGTAAGGCTCTAATTACAAAAGCGATGGCTGAAAAACGAGAGACTCTAAATCCTGAAAAACGAGAGACTCTAAATCCTGAATCGAGACAAATTTTAGAACGTTTAAAAGTAGGTAATGGAATCAAAAAAAATTTAGTTTAAAAAATATTTTACTTATATATAAAATGGAAACTCAAATGCTAAACGAAATATTCACTCACCCATCGTCAACAATTGTTGACAATAGCATAGACAGGGTACAATACTCGTCCTTTATTTCACAGACTAAAGGTGGTTTTAATGATAACTCTGAAGTTATTGAAATTGATATACCAGCTAGCGATTCATACTAAAACATATCCAAGAGCTTTCTTAAAATAAAGAGAAGATTAATTCGAAATGACAAAGGCAATGTTTACAATAGAACAGCTCAAATAGCTTTGATTAATAATGCCATTCCGTATCTGTTTGACGATATCGAGTATTTTCTAGGAGGAAAGTCGATTGAAGCAATACATCTTCCAGGACAGACTTCGTCAATGTTGGGTTATCTCTCTTACCCAGACGATTTCAATAGCAACGCGGGATTGAATCAATGTTGGAGAAGACACAAATGTCGGCGCAGTATCCTCCAAACATAGACAATCTCCAGCAGTTGCAGCAGGCGCGGCCATTGTTGCCGATCATTTTACAACGCGAGAAAATCCAGATTACAACGAAGGATTTGCGATTCGCCGACAACTACTAATGAACAACGATGCACCAGGCCAATTTTCATTTAACATTCCATTTTCGAACCTATTTGGATTTTCCGAATAAAATAAAGTACTTTACAATTTGTAACATACGTTGCGACTCAGTAGAGCGGAAAACACATCGGCTATTCACAGTACAAACAATCTACATGAAGGTAAAGTTTTGCTAACGGATATTAGGTGGATGGTGCCAAGAATAACACCATCAGTTGAAACGCTAACTTTACTGCGAGAGTTGGTTGTAAGTAAAAAGAAAATTCCAATAAGTTTTAGTTTTAGAAATGCCCAGCACACTACAGTTACACAAAATGTTCGAGAATTTGAATGGATAGACAGAGTGGAATTGAAAATCCTAGATGGATAATTGTGGGATTTCAAACTAACAAATCACGAACACAAGAACAGAATCCAGCCGTGTTCGATCACCTTAACTTGACGAGCGCTTTTTGAGTTGAATGATCAGAGATATCCTGTAAATGAACCAAGAATAAACTTTGCTACAAATGATTATGTAGATTTCTGCGCCCTGGCAGATGAATTTAAGACAGAATACTATTCATTTAATAATTTAATAGGAGGTACACAGATCGATAAGATCAATTACAAAAAGCTATTTCCACTTGTAGTCTTCGATGTAAGGCATCAGAGTGAAAAAGTCAAAGAGAGCGTTATGAGTATGAAACTTAACTTTAAATTTAGTGAAAATGTTCCAGAACATACTTATTTGTATGTTACGGTACTTTCCGATAGAGTGATACACCATACATCCGATGGTCAGACTCCAATAATTATCACTTAGGAATTGCATTATAAAATTTTATAATGTAATTTAAAATGTACTGTTTGAAATGTAAAAGGAAAACAGATTCTATACAGACGCAAAAGTGGTTAACTGCTAATAACAGAAAACGGCAGAGTGCAGTTTGCAGAGTGTGTGGAAGAAGAAAGTCAAGATTCATCTCAGGTCAGGACGTATTTAATAAGGTGTTATCGGTAGTTGGAAACAAGTTCGAGAAATACATTTACCTGCCAGACGTGGAGAGTACCCAACGGATCATTTAATAATCTAAACAAGTATTCGTACTGCGGACCAGCCACAAAGTACGAACAGAAAAATCGCGAAGGCTATCAGGGTATAAATGAGTTGGACGGAATGTGTAAATTGCACGATCAGTTTTATACTGCAAATCTTGATACTGCAAGCAGAAATATAAGCGCCAAAGCTTTGGAAAATCGATCATACGAAATTGTCCATGATTCAAGATTTGATAGTCCGCAAAGAAATATGGCTCAGCTAGTTTAACATGGCAAGAAAAATAAGGTAAAGTTTGGTCTTGGCCAGTCAAAAAACGTCTAGAGGGGTCCAGCGAAGAAAAAGGTTTGAAGTGAAACGTTGGACCCTTGGAAGATTTGGCAAAGGAATTACACAAACCGATTCGTAGAAAATTTATACGAGACGTCAAGTTCATGTGTTTGAAGTTGACGAGATATGGGCAGCAGATTTAATCGAAATGCAGGAATGGAGTAGAGTTATAGAGTTAATAAGGGCTACAGATACATGCTTAACGTCATTGATATATTTTCCAAGTATGCATAGAGCGTTCCGTTGAAAGACAATAGAGGTGAAACAACAACAGAGACGTTTAAATGAATATTGTCATCATCTGGAAGACAACCTATGCATTTATGAGTTGATCAGGGTAAGGAATTTTACAACAAAAACATGGATGATTGGTTAAAGAAACTTGATATTAATAGATACTCTACAATTGGTGAACATAAATCAACAGTCGTCGAACAATTCAATAGAAGTATCAAGGAAAAGATGTGGAAAAGATTTACTGCGGAAAACACGAGAAACTGGATTGATATGATTGACGATTTAATTTCAGAGTATAACAACACGAAACATTCGACCATAAAAATGACTCCCATTGAGGCGAGTAAAAAGGAAAACGAAGCATTTATAATTAATAGTAGGAAATATAGATATATAGAAACATGAACAAATTTGAGGTGGGTGACAGAGTTCGAATTAGCCGGATTACAGCCGCGTTTGAAAAGGGTTTCCTACCAAATTGGTCCGAGGAGGTGTACGTTGCAGACAAAGTAAAGTATACATCGCCTGTTACGTATATATTGAAGGGATCAATCTGGTGAGGTATTAGAGGGAGATTTCTACACAGAGGAACTTCAGAAAACTAATCAAGAATTATATAGAATTGAAAAGATTTTACAAAGGAAAAGGATTGAAGGTGTGGAACACGCCTTGGTTAAATGGGTGGGTTACAGTAAGAAATTTAATGAATGGATTCCCGTAGAACATTTGCAAAGTGCTTAAAGAAAGAGTTTGTAAAAATTTCGAAATCTCTATAAATATTAATTTTGATTTAAATAAATTTTCTTACATATATAAAATGACATCTACAAACTCAAACTCGCAAATATTCAAATTTCAAAATCTCAAAATTGGAGAAAAATATATTTTAAAGGGATTGAAAACCTTAAATACAAAATTTGGTAAATCGTATATACTATACGTTGTACAAAATGAGGACGATACCCCTCTACAAATATGGTCTACTAAAAAGATTAATGAATATATTACAGAGAAAGAGTTGGAAAAGAACCCTGAAAGATTTGAGTTTACAGTAAGAGAAATCAATTATTTTATGACTCAATTAATTATGAAGTAATGTGGTATGCAGAGTGATGGTTGCAATACAGATAGCGATGATGCTGGAGCTATCTGGTTATCTGGTTATCTGGTTGTAAAGGAATTATTTCCAAACCAAATGTGGTTTGAAAATATTAATGCATGTTTGCAATGAAACTTATATTTGACAAACTTAGCTGTAAAATACGTTTATATTTATTCACCTAATCTACAATGACCATACGCAAAAGTATGTATCCCATCGTCTGAAATGTCTCGCTTGTCATCATCAGCGCTGAGAGCAACTTTAGTTACTTGTTCACTGTAAACGTCATGAAAGTGAGATCTGATGACATTCATGCTTCTCTTTTCTCAAACAGACAATTTCTATAATCATCATGCATTATTGTTCTTTCAACAACATTCTTTTTAACTCCTTTACATTTCTTGTGTTCCTCATCTGCCAATCTATACGAGTACAGCATTGCTCTCAATCCAACAAATTCTTCAATTTCCTTCCCACAAGCTTCAACCTTAAACATTCCAATGACTTTCTTGTTAATTCCAGTCTTAATACCTGAGGGATGAACTCTAGGAAAATCGCTAGTGTCAAATCTGAGTTCAACGTCATTCGATATATCTGTGTAAAAGTCTTCCATCTGTATTTCATACATCAAAGAATCCGTGTCTGTAAACAATAGTTTGGCTTTTTCGTTGTATTTTTCCTTTTATGTAAATTATAGCGAAAGTCGTACATCAAAGTTTTACTTAAATCTAATATTGTCATACCTAGATAGATTGGCTTATTATACAGCAATTTAGTTTTTCTCATGTGAACGCCAACAAGGTTTTCGTCAAATATCACTGTTCGGTCATAGTACGGCTTTGCAGCCAATTTAACAGCCTTTTTCCTATCATCAACCAATCTGAAATCTATCCTATTTTCCATATTTTCCATAGTCTTGCCAATGACGCTATTGTTCATTAGTTTAAAGAAATCTTTTTCAAAATGGTTGGCAGCCTTAGTGCGTAGCTGAGTGTTTAAATCGATGTATGTCTTAAGCCATGGACTTTCTTCAAATTTTATGCCTCTATGTATTTTAGTAATTTTCAGTCCTAAGCATTCGTATAGTTTTAAATCTCGTAATGCAATATGTACTTTGTTTTATCATTCAAATTCGGTATCAATTTCTTAACTTTATTCACTTTCACAATTTCGGGGGCTAAAGGGTAGTCATTAAGTAGGTCGTGCAGCGCTGCAGGATATTCCAAGTCAACTTCGAGGATACACTTCATTTCTTTCCAGTTCTCCAGTTCTTTTTCTGTCATCCATTCGAACCCGTGTGTGGGTAGGGGCTTACCCATCGAGTACCCATAAAGGTTATTCGAGTCTAGGTATTTGATAAATTTGGAAGGTTCATCAACGTTAAAATTTCCATCCATGTATTTATTATTAGCTTTTGCGAATCGGTTTGATATAGTACTTACGCCACCTCTAATTCCATATTAATCATCAATAGCATGTCGTAATCACTCAACAATTCGAGTACAACTTTAGTTAATTTTAACGCAGCATTCCAAGCCAGTCCTGGCGAAGTATAGTACCATGCAGGATCCAATTTATAGTGGGTCATACAAAGATCTCTAAAATTTTCAAAGACATCTGCTAGTAAAAGAACATCAGATATATTGTACAAGTCGTGATAGTCTCGAAATGTATTACTACCAAACTCTCTCCAAACAGTCTGTGCGTGTTTATAGTCTTCATCACTGATATTGGTATCGTTAAGTTTTGAGTAGAAAACATCCTTTGGCGGTAGTTTAGTTTCATCAAGTCTTTCTAACAAACTTACATAATCGTATGGGTAAACTCCTTTTCTCAAAAGCAAATCCAATTGCTTTCCAGAGTACTTACTTGCAATATTTTTACACTGATCTTTACTTAGATTCTTTGAAAGTGTGTCTAGACTCGAAGCCATAAACCTAAAGCTGTCGATAAACCGCAATTCTCGTTTCACTTGGGTTTTCTTACCTTCTTTATTTAAAAATTCGTCCACCAACACTTGCCTAGAGAAGCTGATATACTTTTCTTCATTACACGGAATGCAATTAATGTTTCCACCTGCCAACTTCTTTATAAATAAATGACTGTCGTATCCAGATACATTGTGAAAAACTACTGGAAAGAATTTTGGAATCTTGTAGTATAAATTACATTCATTGTAGCCTGCTCCCGGAATTTGCCAGAGAAATTACAGTGATCGCTAACACGATCGCCACCCAACTCTTTTTCGCATATATGACACAGTGTTGCTTCATTAAATTTCTTCGCGGCAGATTCATCGAATATCATTGGTTTAGGAAACTTGAACTGATTGTATATTTCTTTAATATTTTTCTCTAACCCGTCAAAGAATATTTAAGCAAATATTCATTTATTCATCATCCTCATTCTTTGCAGTAAAAGTGACTGGAGCTTGCGAATAAATGCTATCATCAAAACACTTGATGTAATAACAGAATGAACTAGGCGTGTGCTTCTGGTATGGGTTAGGGTATATATCAATAGGTTTTATGAATGACTCAAAAATCTGCATAAACGATGAATGGCATTCTCGTGGATTTTTTATAGTGTCCGAAATTCATAAACGTTCCAGGTTTAGGTAACTCTATTTTTTGAGCGTCATGCTGTGAACAATACTCATTGTGATTATAAGAGCATCTGCATTGGTGACACCGTTTAAGCATCTCCTACAGTAATGCATTGCATGATGATTTCCTGTTGACATCAATCTATTAAAGTTTTTAATCCAGCAGTAATGATTAATCTCATCTTCTGAAATTAGTAACAAATCTACTGCGTTTTGACTATTAAATGTTGAAATCCTTAATGGTATTATTTCTTCTTTGCCCCACGTCCAAGCTTTTCATATCCAAACACATGAATAGACATGTTATTATTCTTTTCAAATTTATCAATATCTTTCAAATTAACTGGAAACTTAACCCCACTCGAGTTAAATTTTTCAGATTGCTCAATCACTAGCTTAGTAATACACTGTGGATTTTTTTTTTTTTTTTTAAGACTCGTGTTACACACCATTTGAAACATTATTCATCTTCATTCTTCATATTTATAATAGCCTCCCTTTTAGCTAATTTTTCAGGAATTTAATATAGGAACTACCTCGGAGTGGTTTGTATTCGACAGTATTGATTTCTAATTTCATCACCCTTCTAAATCTCAAATTACTACCCCGCGTCTGAAAATTAGCCATCGATTCTAACATTTTTACCTTTAGTCTTTTCAAACACCGCTGCAGCATCTGTGGATGGTAAAATTATTTCAGTTTTTGAAAGAAAAGGGGCGTCAGACTATGTAGTCTCCCCTGTCTTCAAATGTACCCTTTCCATTGTACATGTGAATATTGGATTAACTTTTGTCTGATGATTGTTGTTCAAGAAATTTACCACATTTGGCTTAATATAATTAAGAAATGACACCGCATCCACCTTCTCTCTACCATCTATGGTGTACTGCGTTGTAAATCCCTTTAGAGCTGATTTAGTTTCGCGAATTTCGTATTTTTTCTTAAAAATACTGATTAAACACTGATTTAAGTGCATCCACTTTTTCATTAATTTTCCTTCTTGCAGATTCAGGTATTAAATTAATCAAAAAATCAGCAAATTCGCGTAATTTGGATTTGGCCTTCCCCTCGGTACACTTTACGTTATCAGCTGAGTGATCCTCCATCTTCACCACAGGTAAATGTACACTGGGCTGATGAAGTGGAGTTGTAATATTTGGATCGCAGGTATCTTGAATTAGTGGATTTAATAGAGCTACTAATTCAGCCCTACGCATTCTTGAATATCCACGAAACCCTCTTTCTCTTACGATAGTCTTCAGTGGAACAACGGTTTTAGTTTCCATTTTATATTGCCAAGAAAATTTATTTAAATAAAAATCAACTTTTTTCAGAACATTTCTCATCTTGTCTACCAATAGATGGCTCTCGTGGAATGACTACCACTCCATTATTGAATCTGAACTGCACAAGCCAATGTGCAGCAGATTATTATTAATAGCTGTATACATGTAGCTGAGGTTTACAGTTGAACAGCCTGTCCTGCTACGAAGCTATTTCTCCACATGGAGAAATAGCTGGGTAGCAGATTCTCTACAGCTAGCAGCTACTCAACTGCTGTGAAAAACTTTCTGTAAATGTCTACGTGTCAATTCATCAATAATACGAATACGCAGTATCCAGTAATCGGATCTCTATTTTCACATCCATGAATTCAGAACAGTAGTTACTTTATGATGCAGCTAATATATTAACTGTTACCCAATATAAAATGAACAGGTAACCAGAAAATAGATTAACTGCCTCTTTTCAGTGTTAGAGTACTTTATAGCATTAGACACGTTTACCTCTTTCTTCTCTCTAACATAATTCTAACATAGTTCTAGCATAAAACAATGAAGATCATTAGTGTCCTTAACGAATTCTTTCTGCTCTGTAATATTTATGAATGTAGCCGCCATCTTCGCTGTGTCTTTCTAATGCTAACGTAGAACACTGAATAAGCTAAGTCCGACCTACAGGGCTTACACTATGCATAAAAAAAGTTTGCAGCCCAGCAGCTAAAGCCTGCAAGACAGACACAGCTGCTAAGTTTGCAGCCCAGCAGCTAAAGCCTGCAAGACAGATACAGCTGCAGGGCTGCAGTTTAGAGATGAGAATAGAACCGAACCCGAACCCTGGTTTCAAGAAAGCCGAACCGAACCAAATTCTCGAATTGTTGAATGCTAACCGAACCCGAACCGAACTTTCATTTTCAGCAAATCTAACCGAATCGAACAAAATTCCCAACTCTACTGCGTCTCTCCTGCAGGGTTTAGCAATGATCAGCTGGGTAACGACTGCAGTAACGACTCGAGCTCAATTAGCTCGAGTCGTTAGCTATAGTCTAGTTCTTTATAACGTGCGCAGCTGGTTGACTTAAAGCTGTGTAGCTGTGTAATTGTAGCTGTTTTATGTCTCATGCACGTTTCGTCTTTTATGTTTCAAGCATCTTTATCAAATATTTACAGTAGGTGTAGAATAGCATTATTAGATTGTATACCAAATTTCAAGATTCTACGACTAAAACTTTTAAGTTATTAAATAAAAATGCATGAGATTTCCAATGTTCTGTTAATATTTTTTCTTCAAACGGAAGCCCACAGAGCTTGCTAGTCACTCAGCTTAGCTAGCAAGCTGAGCAAAGTCTTTTTTATAGCGCAGTGAACAGCTATTATAATTAAGCCGCTTGTAAACAAAAGTAAAACACAGCAGTTGAGAAAACTGATTTAAGCTAGCAGTAGCGGAGTGGTACTCAATCCATGAAACGCAACATCATCTGATTTAGATTGAAACTACACTGGCTTCCAGTCTCTGAAAGAATAAAATTCAAGATAGCTTCTTTCACTTTCAGAGTATTACATTATGGTAAGCCATCTTTTCTATCTGACCTTTTATCTATCTATGAACTCTCTCGTAGTCTTCATTCCTCCAGTAAAACCTTCCTACGGTTCCAAACATTAAATCTGCCATGTGCAGACGCTCTTCCATGTTTTCTGCTTCAATAATATGGAACTCTCTGCCACAAGATCTTCGATTTGTAATTATTTTAGTACATTCCTGGGCAAGCTGAAAACCCATCTCTTTCCGCCAAAAATCTATATTTTGACCACTAGTCTAGGATCTTGGACTTGCACTGCTTTTATCCCGATTTCTATTGTGGTCTTTGTATACTCATCGTGCGATGTTTTAGCGTCTGTTTATGCAGAGTCTGCAAGAGACGACCCTGACATTGCCTTATGGCGAGGAACTGGACGTTAAATTCTTATTGATTGACTTATTGATTGTATATTTAGTTCTGAAGTCTTTCAATCTTGAATGAAGTCTTAGCATACTAGCAGAATCAAACCTTGAGAAGTATCTTTCTTGATGTCAGTAGCTGGTGTAGCAAAATCACTGTTTGACTTAGGATAACAGCTCTGTAGCAAGTCAGTAAATTCTTCCCTGTCTGATATATCATTGCTCAAGTCATCTATTTGCGTGTCACTTTCTCTTGAAAGATGATCTATCACAGAAGTCGCAGCACTAGGATCATTCTCTAGCAATGTATCTATCACAGTAGTATCGCAATCAACTTCTGTAGGATCCTGAAAGGAGGTTTTGTCATAGGAACCGTTATCAGAACAATCCACTACCTCACTTTTAACTTTTGTCTTGACTTCAAACCCAGAACCATTCTCAAGAGTCTCGTAAGATTTGTCTTTATCCTCAGCAGAACATCTCAACTGTCCAGACATGACTACACAGTCTGGTGCAGTCCTCGCGTGCAAACTGTTCGTAGGTTTAGAAGCTGTTGACGGTATATCAATATCTTTCATTCCATAAGCTGTAGAAAAACAATCAAGAGAAATCAAATCAGAAGAGTTTTCTTTGATTTGAAGACATCAATTAATACAGCTATACATCATTCAATACAGCTATATCAGTCAATACACAGATCAATTCAATATATAGATCAGTTATTACAATTTGGTTTTAATTGTAAGATTCGAGTGTTATTGTAAAAGGTAAATGTGTAAATATGAGTTTTATGTAAAAATCATTATAAATAAATCAAGATGTGTTTCAATTGATTGGACCTCTAGGAAGGAAGATTAGATCACAGCGATTTCTCTAAACGAGAGCGAGAGAGAGAGAGAGAGAGAGTATAGTTTACTTGATTGCCGATGGAGTGTTCGTGTCTTATCTGAGAGCAGGCTATCCTATCATTGTGAATCCGATGATAGATAATAATTACTTGATTGACTGATTGATTGATAGATAGATAGATAGATAGATCGTTTAAAATTTGTATAGGAGCATTCCGTGTTGTTCCCGGGCTACAGAAGACTAGACCAACCGTAAACTGCAGGTGTTGTAAGAGGAGACTGAGCACGATATGAGAAAGACAATGGCAAACCACCTCAAAAGCCATATTGTTCTCAGGCATATATGCCACATTATGATGAGGGTAAGTTTAGTCTTTTATGATTAACTCGTTAATCGATGGAGCATGTTCATGGAGCATGACAACAGAATTAAAGCAGATATGTACCTTAGACCTACCCATTATCAGAACACTTAAGGGAGAGAGAGATAGATAAAAGAATAGCAGCCAAACCTTGTGACGTTTCTTTTTGCACAGTAGTTGATGAAAATACAATGTCACTGCTGGATTTGGAATAGCAGCGACGTAGCAAGTCACTAAATTCCTCATCATCAGAAGGTTCGCTGCTAGAGTCATCGATTTCATTGTCACTTGCGCTGACAGCCAGTCTAAGTTCTTCAGTTGTTGACGCTTCGTTGTTCATATCCACACAATCTTCTTCTATACAGTTAACTCTTGGCTCGTGTAAGTCTGTTGAACCGCTCTCTCTTTCATACATTGCATCTCTTAAACATGTGTAAGCTGAACTTAATGTCACTGACTTTAGATCACACGGTAACCCATTTATACTCAGTTGATTCTCGCTTGGCATTCCAATATCGAAAGTTTTATTGCACCCGTTTGTCATTGAAGAATCTAAAAGCAAGTGTTCAACAAGACACAAAACATAGAGTACAACCATAAATCAAATGAATGTATTATATTTTTTATACATATTACAAAATATAAATATTAAAAATAAAATTATTTAAATAATGAAATTTTTTTTAAATTTGTATTTTCGATTTACTATGCTTAAATAGCTATTTTCGTTAATCTCTTTCTCTAGAGTTCTGCTAAGCAGCAGATTCAAGGTACTAATTCCTACTCACATGCTGCTTTTCACGCTCCATACAGAGCACAACATCGATAAAAAGTTAATCCCTTCACAAATGGCTATGCCTTATTCCAACCTTAATGTAGCCCAGAGCTTGGGAATAATATGGCTTCTGAGCTGGTTTCTCGTTGCCTTCTTCAGTTCTATAATGGATTAACTGCCATTTAATCCCGTGGAGAAATTTCTTGGGGAGGTGGGTCCCCTCTACCTTCCTCAACTCCTGCCTTAGTCGCCTCTGACGTACATGTGGCAGACTGTTTGCGGTTGCCCTATAATTATGCAGTGGTCCCAACCACACCGGTGCACCAAACCCATATCATACTTAGTATCATTTATAAATATGAATAATAAATATAATTGCAAGTTATATAGCATATTTGTTATAACAAACAATCGATGAAGAGGAAAGCGGAAGACAGAGAAGAGTGGAGGCGTTATATACCATGGACCTGCCAGTAGACAGTGCACTAAGAAAGAGAGATAGACCTATATCTTGAAAAGTATACATTTCTGTTCACTATATTTTACTAAACGAGCGACCAAACAATCCATTCTTTTCTGGATAATTATATTTCTGCAATTAGTTTTGTCTACTTTTAAAAAATTTCAAAGCCAGAAAGAAACTTAAAGATACGTACTTCATACTTATCATTATAACTTAAAGTACTTCCTAGCTACTGTTGGAGTCAACACTAGTGCAAATATTGAAGAAAGCGACTCTACTGATTATTTAGCTTTTAATTTATTAATAGCTGTCGCACTCAAGGATAGCCGTTCTAGTCACAATAGCCTGCGACTAAAATGAAACTAATGAATCCGTAAAGCTCTCAAAACGGCAGTATAATTCAGCCACGCAAGCCATGCACCGCATAGTCAATCAAAAAAGTAGGAACGAGGCGCAATAGGGTATATATTGACCTGTACGGCATATAATTCAGTGAAAGAAAATATGTATGATTGCACATGAAAGGATCGTGAGTGGAAATTTACATGACAAACAGAAATCAGCACAAAAATTATGAAGTGTTTTCTTCAGGGGTAAAAATTCTTAGGTTCAGTCCAGCTACATAAATTAATATATATTTATCGATATACTATTTATTAAATAATATATATTATTTAATAATATATTATTTAATAATATATTATTTATTTAATAATATATATTTAGTTCTTACAATATTTTCATATATGAAAACTAAAATTCTGATTAAAGTTGGAACTCAAAGAGAAATTACCTAGAACAGAAATCCGCACAGTATTTTCGCAGGTTTAGGATTACATTAGGTTTAGTGTAGGTACAGCTTTTAATGTATGATCAATTTGTTGATAGAGAGTGAATACTATAGTGAGTGTAGAACTTTGGTAGAAGCACTGAGTGGATTTGTATCTTTGACAGAACTAAATCAGTGAAACAATATTTGCCTGTAATTGAAATTACAGTAAAAGTAATTTGGTACTTGCCATGCATGTCAATCAAGTGTTGATCAAGGGTGCTTCTAGCTGAAGTCTTGAAGTCACATTTGGAACAGGAAAAACACTTCACTCCAGGATGCGCTGTGCTTCTATGTCGAGAAAGATGACCCTTTTGACCACACCTATAATCACAGAGATTACAGGCAAAAGGTTTCACTTTACTGGTTGATCTCCAATCGCTGCCAGTACTCGCGTAGCCAGCATTAGTGTGCACAGATCTTATATGACGAAGAAGAGATTTTCTCTGTGAAAAATAGGAATCACACTGTGGGCATTTTAGACGAACTTTCTCTAAGTGCACAGCCGAGACGTGTAGCTTTAAATGCTGACTATAATTAGTTTGAAAGTCACAAATATCACAGTAGTACTTGGTATTTCCATGTAGATGTTTAATATGCTGTGTAAGCTCAGATTTAACACTATAAGATTTATCACAGTGAGTGCACTGGTAGGGTCTCTCAGTCGAGTGTTTACGCTGTACATGACGTCTCATATGTCTCAGCTCATTGAACTCCTTCATACACACAGGACAGCGGTTCAATCCGGTACTGCTGTGTGACAAATAACTAGAGTCCATCACTCCTGTTAGAAATACAACAAATAAATCCTATGTTAGGGTCATGTACTTGAGGTTATGAGTATTTTATGTATAAATGTGTTGTGTATTATGTGAAGATATATGTTTTATATGTATTATGTGTAATGTGAAGAATGCATTATAGTTATTGTTATATATTATTTGTGTAACGTGCTAGCAAGTAATAGTTACATAAACCGAGTATCATGATTTATGACTCAGCAGAATTTGTTCAACGACGTGGGCGTGGCTAGAAGTAGTTCCATGATTGGCCAGGCTGGACAAGACAAGTTAGTCGAGTTTGAAACCTCTAGGAGAGTAGATCAAACACGTGGAAAGAGAAAAGAAATGAAAACACGTGCTTGAAGGATAGTAGAAAAGAGTTTGTTATTTTACATCTAACAGTGCAGATGGTAGTGATCTAAAGGTTAGATAAGATAGATAAATTAGACCAACAGTCTGGTCAGGGCATCCTAGGGTACGTCAGTTTCCCCAATCGATAGCGATGTCAGTGACAGGCGAGCCCATGATTTGAACCCTGCACATCAACCGATCCGCGGTCGAATATCTTGCTGACATTGCCACTGGCTCCAGCAAGTGGCGAATACTAGTTGTATTTATAACTGTTAATTTGTTTATATGTTGGTGAACTGTGCAAAATTTTAGAAAGCGAATTGAAGAGATTATAGGGGATTGACATATGATATGGAATGGTAGAGAAGAAGGTGTATTCCTATCCAGACTAGTTAAACCGAGATTAAAAGGAAGACGACGATGATGATGTGAACTGTCGCCTACAAGGTTGTTAAACTACTTTTAGTGCTCTAGGTGAAAAAAGCTAGTTACAATTCACGAATATGTTAAGCAGTAATATTAAAAATTGTCACAATCTATCTATTTTTGTCCGACCATGTAAATATTTTTCAAAATAGCAGAAGTAATTTTCAAAATTTATACTAATTATATTTCAATTAATTTAGATTTGAACACTATTATCTATAATAGTGTTCAAATAGTGTTTTGAGAGAGGAGCCGATGTTAGAAGACGGAGAGATTGTGTAACCCTGAGGAGAGATTTTTAATTTGAAAAGTGAGATGGTTAATGAGGCCCATGAAGATCTACGAGACCATGAAGATTTACGAGACCATAAAGATCTACGACACCATGGAGATCTACGAGACCATGAGACCATAGAGATCTAAGAGACCATGAAGATCTACGAGACCATGAAGATCTACGAGACCATGAAGATCTAAGAGATCATGAAGATCTAAGAGACCATGGAGATCTAAGAGACCATGGAGATCTACGAGACCATAAAGATCTACGAGACCATGGAGATCTAAGAGACCATAAAGATCTAAGAGATCATGGAGATCTAAGAGACCATGGAGATCTAAGAGAGCATGAAGATCTAAGAGACCATGGAGATCTACGAGACTATGAAGATCTACGAGACCATGAAGATCTACGAGACCATGAAGATGAAGTCCTTGGAGATCTAAGAGACCATGAAGATGAAGTCCATGGAGATCTAAGAGGCCATGGAGATGAAGTTCATGAAGATGAAGTCCATGGAGTAGGTTGCAAAGGACACGAGGGACGTACAGAACGTAACAGTTGAAGAGGTTGAGAGGGCAATAAAGAAAATGTATAAGGGTAAAGCTGTGGGGTTGGATGATATCCCGGAGAAATATGAAAGATAGTTAGTTGGAGAGCGGTGAGTGCTTGAGGTGCTTGTTTGACAAGATGTCATGAGGGACAGGATTGCAGAAGAGTGGAGGTTGAGTTGTTTAGTGTTTAGGGGAAACAGGACATTCAAGAGTGTAAGAATTATAGAGTTATTAGTATTAAATTGTTGCGGTGTACAATGTAGGTTTGGTATAAAGCATAGTGGATAGCATGTTGAGAGGTTTGACAAGAATTGAGAGTAATCAGTTTGGGTATATGCCTGGAAAGACGACAACAAAAACCGATACTAATAATGTTGAGGCCAATAACAGAGAAAAAATGGAGAAGGATAAAGAAGATGCAGAAGGTATTTGTTGACTTAGAGAAGAGAAGGCCTATGATAGGGTACAAAAAAGGGAGCAGGAGCAGAGACTGTTTGTGGCAGTGATTAGAATGTTGTGTCCTAAGTGTGATGCAGCTAGGAAGGATAGAATGAAAATTGAACATGGTAGAACGAATTAGAGTTTTGTGAGAATCAAGGATAGGTTGGGCTGGCTCATTAGAGATTGAGAAAAAATGACTAAACAATGGGAAAGGCAGAGGAGGATGTAGTGAAGAGAGTTTGAAGCTATGAGATAGAGAGAGGTAAACCACAGGTCCAATTTTTGGATTGAATGATGATACAATGTAGGACAGAGATGAATGGAGAAGGTCTATTCGTATCCTGACCCTAGTTAATCTAGAATTTAAGGGAAGATGATGATGACTATGTTACATGTTCTTCTTCAGTGCACAGTCAAGTGGCACGTTCAAGGTACATATTCATACTCAAAGTCTGTTTTCTCGCTCCATAAGAGCACTCCTTAGATCAACAAGTTAATCCCTTCACAAAGTTTATGCCTTATCCATACCTTATGTAGCCTATAGCTTGGCAAAAACTATGGCTTCTGAGGTGGTTTCCCATTGCCTTCCTCAGTTAGGTGGATTAATTACCATTTAATCCTGGGGGAATATATTTCATGGTGAGGTGGGTCCCCTCTTGCCATCCTCAGCTCCTGCCTTTAGTCACCTCTTACGTACATGCAGCAGATTGTTTGCAGTTGCCCTATTCTGCAGTGGTCCAACCACACCTGAGCACAACACGGGTTCCACGTTATTTAAGTTTATTTTTAGTTGTACACTATGTTCTATTCGTGCCCTGTCTATTATTTAGACAGTAGGAGCGGGGTTCAAATCCTGGGCTCGCCCATCACTGACATCGCTTTCCAGTGAGGAAACTGATGTTAACCTTAACTTTATCAGCTTTATTTGTACAATATTAAAGGTCCTGTTCGATGATCATTAGGAAAAATACAAATCACCCCTTTAGGTAATTTAAAAATATATCAAAGGCATCAAAGAAGCTTCATAAATTATATAATAATGTTTTCTTACTTGACTATTTTTATATTTTTCTATTTATATAAATTGCTATTTTAAAATATAAAACTAACTAAAGTACAAGTTCCTGCCAGCAATTATAAAATGAGAATGTAACATACACAAAACATAAAACAAATACTTACAATGAACATAAAAAACACAAAATGTATCTTCTTCCTCTCTCTGAGATTTTGCTGTGCAGAAAAAATACTGCTGGTTATTTTAGGGTAACACTGCACAATGAGGTCAGCAAACTCTTCACTATTAGATGCTTCACCAATAGAGTCATCTTCTGACTTTTGCACTGAAAATGTTTTGCTTCAATGTTTTGTCAAGCAGACTTTTCATCCAATGTTAGATCATGGCATGGACTGTAAGCAAAATGAGATTCAGGTTCAGATATCTTCCAGCGTCTCACATCAGTCCGCTCCTCAACACACACTTTATTCTCTTTCATATTCACAAGCTAAACCATTCTTACTGTCAAATGAGAGATCTATTAAATGCTTCTGCATTCACAGTAACCAATCAATTTTCTACAAATTTCATATCCTTCGAACTAATCAGGCAATCTACAATGTCAATATATAGACATATATAGACCTAGAGAGAGAGTATATGTTTATTTCGACAACAATATCAGTTTAAAATCGCATACATACAAAGTGACCAAAAGGAGAAATAAAAGTACAAGCTTAAAACAAACATAATGAATAATGCAATTAATTAAAACAAGCCCAACACTATTCAATCGGTCCCTAGTGAGAGCATTGCTCTATCTAGCTAGTCGCCGAGTTGGTATGGGAAAGTGCTTCTATCAGTATATTTTACAAGTTTTTGAATTAAAAAGATTTATATACTAAAATTATATATATTTATAGCCGTTTTTAAGTACTAGTGAGCCACTGTCTGGAGCTGCTCACTGAGAGCAGCTCTTAGAGAGCACTGAGCTATTACTAAGAGCAGCTCCCTTCAGAGAGCAGCACTTTAGTGAATCGAAAGAGCTGTGAGAGGCCAACTCTAATAGTGCAGTTCTGCTGTATATACACGAGTTCAGTGCAGTTCTGCTGTCATATACACGAGTCTAACAGCTCAAAATCGTATCAACATTGCTATAGACTAGATGATTTTATGATTTGAGAGTACTTTGAAGTTGTGATACCAAAAATTTTTTATTACACTTTAGTTTTATCGTTTGTTATTATTTTAAATAAATAGTTTAAAGATAGGTAATATTTTTAAACTGAATTGAACTAGAATGTTGAGATAATTTAGTTAAATAATTTAATGTTAATGCTGATGTATTTCAATTTTTAAGGTATTTATTTAAATTTTAAATGTTAGATGCTTATTTTATTTCCTTTTAAATTATGACTATATTTCATTAAATTTATTTATAAATTATAAATAGATCTAAAATGTGAAAATAAGCAGCTTTGACCTCAATCTGTATCTCTCTCTTAGTGCTCTGCCTACTGGCAGGTCCATGGTATATAACGCCTCCACTCATCTCTATCATCCGTTTTCCTCTTCACATACGAGTGGATCTTTTAATCATCAATAACATTCCTTTTGTTAGACCACTATTCTTTGGGGATTCTGCTTATGACGAGGTAAAGCAAAGCTGGTAAAGCTAATGTTGACGTCAGTTTCCTCACTCGAAAGTGATGTCAGTGATAGGCGAGCCCAGAATTTGAACCCCGCACATACTGATCCGCAGTCAAATATCTCACCGACATCGCCACTGGCTCCAGCCAGTTGTGATGTCGGAGTCGGGCCCCTACGCCTTGCATTTACATGCTTAAAGTTTGGCACTCTATTCTAATTGTTCTATATTGTATTCTGAGCATCAATGACGTAGAATTTGTAAAGGCAATACTTACTGTTCCCTATAGAAGTTTACAACATAAATGCCCAGAATACAATTACTAATAATTTAATTTCTATAGAAATTTAACTTATGACTTAAAAATTAATTGGCAATAATGTAGTCAAAAGGTGTCTATAATAAATTAATTTAAATGCAATAAACTGATATGTAATTGCATAAGAAATTAATCAAATACTAGTCATTAACACTATTGTGTTCTAAATTGCAAGCTTAATTATGAATTTTGTCAAATATGGTGCAACGTTTAAATTTTGGCGTACCATACAAAATATCCTCCCCCAATATACTCACCCCCCCAATCTGTGGAACCTGGCGCCAGCTCTTATTATCGTATCACTGTACGTATATTGTATCTATTTGCGGCTGGTTTTAAAATATCACCCGTTTCTTTAAAATATCACCTGTTTCTTCTGTGAGTAGTCTTGGTGTTATCCTTGATAAACACCTAACCTTCCACGAACACATAACTAAAACTTCACAAGCAGGTTTCTTCCATATCCGTGATCTTCGTTGAATACGTCCATATTTGTCACGTGAGACAGCTGCTACAATTTGTACTGCTCTTGTGCAACCGAAGTTGGACTACTGCAATTCCCCATTTTTAAATCTCCCTGGCTGTGAGATTGATCGGTTGCAGTTTGTTCACAATTCTCTTGCGAGAGCAATTTTTGTAGTTCCAAGTACTCACATGTTACGCCTATTTTGAAGTCTTTTCACTGGCTAAAGATTAAAGAGTGTATCATTTACAAAACAGCTTCATTAACCTATAAGCCCATCACCATCCCTGGACAAACTTGTATGTCTCACTTGATTAAAGTGATGCAGCCTGCTGTTACTCGGTCTTCTAAGTTAATTACTCTAGTGAGACCTAGCTTACCTTCACGCTCTAAGCTATCTAATCATTCTTTCCAGCATGCTGCACCTCAGATCTGGAATTCTCTTCCATCCAATCTTCGAAAATTTCATTTGAATCACATCAGCCTTTGCTTTCCTATGAGCAGTTCCATAAGCAGTTGAAGACCTATCTTTTCCATCTCTCTTTTCCATCCAGTGTCCATGAGCAGCGACCTGCACCTAAACTACCTTTTCTTTAACTCCCTTTACTTTGGACTGAATTTGTTGATTTTGGAATTTGCACCGTTTTTGGACCTTCTTTTTAGCTCGCCAGCTTGTTTTTGTCTCAATAGTGCTCGATGTTGTCATTGACGACTGTAGCACTCTAATTGTTGTTATTATTATTATTGGTTGATTTTTTATATCTAGTAAAACATATTCCAGGCGATACAGAGTTATTAGTTAGGGTTAGGGTTGGGTTATGGTAAGAATTTTTCGGGGGCCCCAGTTGCATAAGAGTTTCTAAGCCCCCAAGGTCTAAATCCCGCATTGATAATATCCAGCGCCTATATTTTACTTTATTGCTTAAATAAACCCTAACTAGCTTAATGTCAGCTGACATGCAGAGATTCTCAAAAGTTTAGATAGCACATCATAGTAGCACATTTTATATCGATAGCACATTTTATAATGCATCTTATAGTGAAAAGATTATAGACGATTACATCAAACTATTTTATCTATTTAAAGCCACTTAAGTCAGAGAGGTTAGATGACTTAAGTATATTCCATACATACATGTTGATATAATGGAAGTTACATATCCTTCCATCCTTCCATATATCACTGAATAAGTACAATATTTACCTTAAATAGATCTTTTCGGTAGTGGCTATAAATAGAACATCGTAGACACCAAATATAACTTAACTTAACTTAACATAATTATACTGATTAAGGAAGTCACAAGGACCTGTAACACCAGTTTTTTTTATGTAATTTCATACCTCTATACATAGAAACCGTAAAGGGAACAGAAGATACAAACCTTGACAAGTTGATAGGCTTCAAAGGAAGAACATAAGAAAAAACTAAACACTCACCAAAATACCACACACATACATAACCATCTCACATATAAACCTACATACAGGTACACAACTATGCAAAAATACACATACATTATGCATCCATGCATGCACACATACTTGTACATGCATACACATACACATTCACATACACACATACCTAAACATACATACACTTATCAAATACTTATATGCATATATATATATACATATGATAGTACATATACATACATACATACCCCATATCCACACAAATATATGCCCATATACACATACATATACATACCCATGCACACACATATATACATACATACATACATACACATACATACATACATACATACATACATACATACATACATATACATACGTACATAAATACACATGTACACACATATATACACATACATATACACATACACATATACACTTTATACATACACATACATATATACTAAACATACACACTTATACATACACCTACATATATACACATAAAATACACTCACACATACACACATCGAACTTACAGACAAAAATATGTAAGCATGCATATAACTACATACTAGGCATATCAACCAGTCACAATATATAGTCATACATTACAATACATACAAGCATACATGCACAAACATACATTTTTTTAAATTTTTATTATTCCATATAGTTACACACATGACATACTGCATGTGTTTACAATGTTTTTCCTTTCTTAAGTTTCTGTAGTTTTCATTTTTTCCTCCATTCCTTTCCATGGTTATTAGTAATCATTGCCTTTTGTTGGCGCTCCAATAGCAGCCGGCGCAGATTTAAGAATAACCTCCAACACCCTGGGGATTTTCACTTTCAAAGCTGTCTACACGCGGTCTTCCAAAGTGGTCGCCCACAATTTACTAACCGCGTGCAGCGTGGCTTTACTTCGTTCAACTGACGCGCAGCTTAACTGAGTACGCTAAATCCCCCCATAGACATACATGCATAGACATACATGCATGTGTACTCACATACACACACCTACGCACACATGCACATACAAGCCTTACCCACACCCATGAATACCTAGAAACCAAATACCCTCATGTGGTGTGCAACTAATCAGCCTATCTACACAAAACAAACAAACAATTTATCAATTCAATGTATTTCTTTCCAATAATTATCTAGCCTATTCTTAAAAGCATTCACTGACTCTGCCTCTACTACATACTGAGGTAACCCGTTCCATATATTGACAACTCTCTGACTGAAAAAGTTTCTTCTAACTTCTAATCTGGATCTAACCTTTATTATTTTGAATCTATGCCCTCTTGTTCTAGTATAATCTGATAGTTTGAAAAATTCTCCACATTCGATATTGTCAATACCTTTAATTATTTTAAACACTTGAATTAAATCCCCTCTGGTATGTCTATCTTCTAAACTAATTAGACCTAATACATCTAACCTAGATTCATAGTTTGGACCTCTACATTCAGCAATCATTCTAGTTGCCCTCCTTTGAACTCTTTCCATACATTCCACATCCTTCCTTAAAAAGGTCTCCATGCTTGTACGCAATATTCTAATTTAGGTCTTACTAATGCTTTATATAATTTAACTATTACATCCTTATTACGACTTTTTATAGTTCTTCTTATTAAACCTAAAGTGCGATTAGCACAATTTGCTGCTCATTTACACTGCTCTGAAAATTTTAGAGCATTATCAATAATGACACCTAGATCTTTTTCTTCAATAGATGATTTTAGTTCTGCACATAAACAGTGGACTAGAAAAAGTAAACGCTGCATAGAATACTATTGAAATGTACTAGTTCCTCATAATATTTCTAATACAAGTTTTCTTTAGCAATGTTATTTACTTTACAACCTACTGTACGTATATTAATTAAGGAATAACTTAACACTTATAGTTTAACTCTTTCACCCATTATAACGGTATGTATGCATTACAACGAAGTTATAATATAGACCCATTACGTTTACATGTAAATTTATGTATCAGATGTCAACATAAACAAACCAGTGTTACCATACAACAAAATATGTTTTCAATAGATCATTTCGGTAATTGAAAACATATTTTGTTGTATGGTAACACTGGTTTGTATATGTTGACATCTGATACATATATTTACATGTCAATGTAATGGGTCTATATTATAACTTCGTTATAATGCATACATACCGTTATAATGGGTGAAAGAGTTAAAATATAAGTGTTAAGTTATTCTTTAATTAATATACGTATAGTAGGATGTAAAGTAAATAACATTTCTAAAGAAAACTTGTATAGAGAGGTTTCATGAACACGTCCTTTTTTGTTTACATTACAAAGCCGCCATTTTGATGCAGAAAACTCCATATGATACACGGCTATATATGTATCTTTAAGTAGTTTTTCATCTTAATTTGGTATAAACTTGTGTCTGGCATATGGACATGGGCTCTTTCTTACAGGTTAATGAACTGGTAATGAATATGATGATTCTTGAAAGCTTTGTTACACGTAATTTCAGCAGTTCTGCCATTTCTGCCAATTAGTGCATGGGATAGGCTAATTGGCAGAAATGGCAGAAATTTGGACTCCATGAGTGGAATTAAGGAAAAGGGAACGAAAATCTGTCCGTACGATGTACGTGTTTCTGTTTTATTTTGTACTTATGTATTTAATTAGCAATCGAAATATAAGATAGGCCTATTGTTGGCAAGCTTTAATGGTTTGATGAAATTAGTAATTGCAAAACTTCTGCCATTTCTGCCATTTCCGTAATGCAGATTAAGGTCAAATTTCTCAAAACAGAGTCAAATTATTGGAATATACATAGATCTGTACACAAAAAAATATTGAAAGTTTTGGCCTTTTGCACTAGCCTATAGTTTAAGACTTAAGGTTTGTATTTGAATCCTTTACAGTCTTTGTGTATTGAAGCATTAAACTACGACTAGACTAGTGTTGCAGGTCCTCATGACTTACTGAACGAGTATAATTAATTTAAGTTAAGTCTTCAACTATAGAATCCAGCTACATAACGAATCTACAAAGTACGGCGTACCGGTAAGATCGGAGCTCATATATTTCATACGTAAGTTCATATAACTTCATGAGGCACACAGGTACACTGTCTGTGTATATTACTAATAAATCGTGTGCATTTTTACAAATTGCAATATACGTACATAGAAATTTTATTTTTTATATGCATATATATCTATACATACGTAATGCTAAAAATCAACAAACGTAATCCAATATGGAAACCAATGCCGGCAGGTGTCTAAAAGTGGACGCGGCTAACAGCTGTGAAAGCCATCTATTAGAAATTTTATGAGGAACTAGTACATTTCAATGGTATTCTATGCAGTGTTTACTTTTTCTAGTCCACTGTTTACATTTGGTGTCCACGATGTTCTATTTATAGCTATTACCGAAAAGATCTATTACCGAACTGATCTATTGATCGTTCTTTTAAACTCATTAGATGCTGACCTATTTTTGTACATAATCATAAAAGTGGCCACACACGATCAAATTTATCTGAACAGATATCTTTTCAGATAAATTTGACGGAGCATACACACGATCAAATTTAACTGACAGATATCTGATCAGATTTGAATCTATTCAGATAATTTTGAATCGTCCACACATGGTCAAATTTATCTGTTCAGATCTGAAATCTGAATAGATATTTTGGTCACACACAGTAAAATTTATCTGCCGATAAAACTGACTATCTCCCACACACGGTCAAATTTAACTGTTTAGATATCTGATCAGTTATGCTTATTAGCTGTCAATCATGCTCAGACTGCAACGCATGTGATTGGCGTTGTTATTACTACAGCCTATCAATAACTTTTTGAGCTATGCAAACTACTAATTTGAGAGCTACCGATTCGCAGATTGATGGTGGCTGTCCAAATGATGGAAGTATCATTTATAATGATTTAATAGGTTGATTACTAATAGTTTTATTATTTTTTAATCTCAATTTCAAATTATACCCCTGCCAATTTTGTTGGCAAAAGTTTACCTATAGACCTTTTATAATATGTAGCTGTAATTCTGTTCACATAATAAACAAAGCCTAATGGGGGAGTGGGAAGGGGAGTGTGCTTATATTTCCGGCTGGCAATATTCTATATATTCCCATATATTTATTATGTTTTTCGTCATTTATTAACAGAATGGTGTTTTAAAAATTACAAAAAATTATATTTCCATTACTTGTCAAATGATGATAAACATATGTCGTAATTTACATTTAATATATGTCGATATTGATTATCTAGAGATGATATAGTACATTTTTACGATAAATTACGTTGCAGTTGCCTGCCAACAAACAATTAGGTTTATGGTTGTACGGTGGCGCCTCCTAGCGAAAGAAAAAATATAAAGTGCGATTTTTCAAAGTAAACACCTTTTATGTACGGTCTATTATCATCATATTTATTTAAGTTCACCAAATTTCACATTTAGTCTGTGTTCTTTTAGTAGATTGCGCGTTTGAATCCAGGCCAAAGGAATAACCTTCCATTACCCTGTAATTTTTTCCTTCCTAAGCTGTCAACACTCGATCCGGCTTCCAAGGTGGTCACCCAAAAAGTACTATTTAGCCGAGGTCGGTGTAACTTAACTTCGATAATTAATTCGCAACTAAACCAAGTACTAAATCCCTGTTTATGAAGTGTTCATTATTGAGGGAGATTGTAGAACACTATATAGATTGCGCATGCCATTTTTATTGTTCAGAAATATAATAGAGATTTACTGTAAATAAAATTGCAGACCAATCTTCTAAAGAAATGTGCTGAGAAGTAAGGTCCTAAATGAAATGTGGTATTTTATTTTCTTCTGTATTTTCTACTGCGTTTCTTAATGAAATGATCAAATATCATATAATTAGGCCTTTAGTAGGGAGATACATATATAGACCATAATATTAGCGAACGCTAGTAACGAACACTTGCTAATTAATAAACAAGATCTAAGGGCAAATTAGTTTAATCATAAGGGCCTAAAGTATTAACATTGAAGTTATTCACACTATTAAATGCTCAAGTAGTGCTAATTATTAGTGAAGCTAATAAGATAACTTCAGTATTCACTATTAATCACTATTAAATGCTCACAAATTACAATTGTAGTCCTAGGCCTACTGTTCATCTATGAAAAATGTGAGAGTATGAGACTATGCAATTATACATTTTGAAATCGCTATGACAGTATGGAAATTAGTCAGTTGCTACGGTCATACTTTCGGTTTTGATTTGCTCTTCTAAACTACATGTAATTAATTAAACGACTTATATCTCTGTTGATACGTCTTGGTGAAAGTTAGTTGCACTACGACAGCGTATTCAATTTCATAGTATTCTATTATAGAACCATCAGTACACATTAAAAAGACAGCTATAAATGTAGGCCCTATTGGAGAGGGAATGGCCCACGGCGACATACGACATAGGGCATGATAAATGATTCACTGCAGGGCATTAGCTGACTGGTGACTTATTGAGTGACAACGAGTGATGATAGGTAAGAGAGATGAGCAGCAAGTCTCGTTGAGAGGACAGATGTTGTAACAACGACCTGGATATGTGAGGGGAAAGGGAGGGTAATTAAACACTTAACAGTTCAAACATACAGTCTATTTCTACACTGACGACTCTACACATGCAACTGACGAAAATGATAGTGCTTAAGTTATCGCTCCTATTGCACTGCCTATTGACAGGTCCACAGCATATAACTACTCCACATATTCCACATTAACCCTCTGCTTTTTCTTAATATCAAATTGTTAAGTTCAAGTTACCATATCATCCATGCAGTATCCCAAATCTCGGTCTTCCTGTAACCTTTTTTCCTTCCATTCTTCCTTCAATTTATTTATTTTAGTAAATCATTCCATCTCAGAACATGACCCATCTAGTTCTTCCTTCTATATCTTTTGAAATTTACCAGTTACCCAATTATGTTAACCACATTTAGTATTTTATCTTTCACAATTTTTTCAGTCCATTGGATCTTCCAAATTTTTCTCTGTAGTCAAATCTCTAATGGTTTCAGTTACACCATCTCTCTCTCTTAGTGCACTGTCTACTGACAGATCCAGGGTATATAACGCTTCCACTCTTCTCTGTCTTAAAGTGTCTTCCGCTTGCAGTGGCCGCGATCCTGGGGGGCAGAGGGGGCGATCGCCCCCCCCCCAATAATAAATTCCGGGGACGAACTTATCGTTTTTTGGCCCCTTCAATAATTATTCATCTTATAAAGTTTGCCCCCCCCCCATAATTTGGTAGTGAGCCAGTGGCGATTCTGACTATTGACCAAAAATGGTCAACAAAAATATTGATTTTTATTGCTGATTACCATAACATAAGAGTGCTGGATCTGGAGCATCAGATACCCATTTAAGACGATACTTGTTTAAGATGCTTGATTAAAGTGTGATGCACTTTAATAACGACAATCGCACAGTGAATTTAAGCCACACCGTCAGAACCCGATATCAGTGATGTGTATCATGTTACTTACACGCAGACTCACACTCTGACCGAGTCCACTCACTGTTTAAAATAGAACGGCTGCTGAGCTAGAACTTAACGTGGTAGACCTTCATCATTAGTAATGATGAACAGGGAAGACGAAGCCAACGACAACATCGAGCACTATTGAGACGAATCCAATCCGGAGTGCAAAAAGAAGGTCCAATTCGGTGCAAATTACAAAATCCAAAAACTTAGTCCAAAGATAATGGAAATTAAAGCAAAAGAGGCTTACGTTCTGGTCGCAAATCATGGTCACTGTATAGAAAAGAGAGACGGAAAAGATGGGTCTTCAACTGCCTCATAGGAAATAGGAACGCTCAAAGGAAAGAAATTAAAGGCCGATGTGATTCGAACAAAGACTTTCAAAGAGTAGATGGAAAAGAATTGCAGATCTGCTGTGCAGCATAGGTGTAGACTGATCAAGTCACATAAAAGTTTAATTGAGACACCGGCAGAACAACGAGGTGGCTGTAGGCTAGTAGTTTTCAGTGCAAATGGTCTAATTGTTTTACGAAGCTGCTTCCATCGAATTATAAAACTGTTTAATTCCCGCACTTAACTCTCCAACTCTCGTAAAACAGCCTAACCTTATATAGTTGAATGCAAAATCTCTTGGTACAAATCTGAAAGTTGTTTAGACGTTAATTTGTTCCCCCTAATTGTATTTAGGCCTATATAATGTATATTCATCGACCTTAACTTGAAGTCTACATTAGGTCGACTACAAAGGGTGTGATAAGACAATGAACACCATTTATTAACACGTAATTAAAGGCGTTCGCTATCTGGCTGAGAGAAGATGAGTCGTTGGATGTTCATTCTACTTTTCATTCAGTTTTGGGCTTCATTTGAATGCACCAGAGTCGCTAAATTGTTTTATAAGGTTTTAGAAATACAGCTAAGATATCATTTTCTTTATTTCTAGCATATACATTTAGGCCTAAAGTACGCAATGACAATAAATATATTGATGTAATTCCTATATAAAGTAGGCTATGTAATGAAGGTTTCGTTCAGTTTATGTTCGTTTTATGTCATGATTTGGGAAAATTGCAAATGTTTCCTTTTAATACGAATTTGAAACGGTTAAGTTTACAAATTTCTACGTTAATTGTTTTAGCTATTTGTTTAGTATCATTTATAAAACATCATAATTGGATGTGGCCCGGGACTGCATGCTCTCATGATTTTTTATGTTTATTAATTTAGACAGATGTGATGACGATGATTATTTCTAACAATGAAATTAGGAGCAATACGTTTTCAGTTGATGATAAGCTTTAAGTAATGGTTTCTCTTCAATAGCTGAATAACCATTGTAAATCTGCAATAATCCTTTTTTATCATGGATTTAGGCATCAAGGTCAACTGATGATTACTGATCACTGATCAATTGATCATAGTGTAGTCAAAGAATCTGTAATTTAAAGAAGATTCTTTCATAATGTCAGTCTTTGAGACTAATTAATGAAACATTCTTGGATAATTATAATGTAAAGAAAGAGAAGTAATATAACTGATAGAATTATGCAAACATCTTAGCTTGGTTGTGTGAAGTAGAGAGTTTAATTCTAATAAAATTAAAATGCATGAAAATTTATAAATATTGTTCTACAATCATACTAACTTGGAATTACTACTTAAGTACTTATGATATTACAATGTATTAACATTGTATTATTATATATTACATATGCATCATTAAAATTGACTCGCCCCCTAATAATATTTATGAAGGGCGAAAATATCCTTTCGCCCCCCCAATAATGACAAACAGGTTGCATATTTTATAGTTCGCCCCCCCAATCCTGAAACCAGATCTCTGCCCCTGTCCTCTTGCCTCTTCATGCCCACGTATCAGTGGGTTTTTAAATCATCTAACATACCTAATCTCGGGCTGCCTCTGCCTCTAATTCTTCCATTCTACCTTCTATGGCATATTATAATAGACCCCCCCCCCCCCCCCGTTAGAATGTGTCCTATCCAACCCTTCTTCCTATTTCTTTACTACATTTATCAACTGTCTATCTGTACCAACTCTCTCCAGAACTTCCTCATTTGTAACCTTTGGAGTCCAGCTAATCCTCTCCATGCTTCTCCATAACCATACATGTAGGCCTACTTCCAATGCCTCTAGTTTCTAATATCTTCATTCCTTAAGGTCCATGTTTCACATCCATATAATAGCGTGGACCACACTAAGATTTTCACTATCTTTGTCTTTGTGTCCATCTTTAGACGTTTGTATAAAGTTCTTTCCTATTAGGCCACTTTTGCTTGTGCAATGATTGCAATCCTACTGGATGTTTCAGTCTAACATTTCCCGTCATTGGTTATAGTATGACCCAAATATGTGAAATTCCTTACCTGTTCCAATTTTGTACCATTTATTGTTTAATTTATTGTTAAAGTTCACCTTTATTATGGGACACTCTCATCACTGTGGTATTTTTTATATTAATCTTCATGCCATATCTCAATGCCGTATCATTCAGCCAATCCATTGTCTTCTGCAGTCCAGTCTCGCTGCTCGCTATCATTCCTTGGTCATCTGCAAAATCGTACATTTTGTAACAATTCTCCTCCTACTTTCCTTCTTCCATGTCTTCCATGGCTTCCCCCATCATTGCCGGTAAGATATTCGACCGCGGATCATTAAGTACGGGGTTTAAATCCTGGGCTCTCCCGTCATTGACATCGCTTTCGAGTGAGGAAACTGACGTTATTTATTAGCTTTTAGGTTTTTTAAAATAATAGGCCCATATGCTATAGCTCAGAACCAGGGTGAAAATTGGGAACATATCTCTTATAGGGACCCAAAAGCTAAAATGAAATCATTAAATAAGTAATATTGATAATTGTTAGATATCATATCAATTACAAAAGTGACAATCACTTGTATGACTTAAAATGAAAGCTTTCTATCATACAGATTCGGATCTGAGCTGGGGCTTGGCTGAGCCGATGACTTGTTGGAAAGTTGTCGACAGCGGATCAATAGTTGCAATGTTCAAATCCAGTGCTCTCCCAGTCATTGACATGCTATTTAGCAGGAAACTGAAGCTAAAACTAAGTAGTCACCAACAGCCGTAGACATAGTTTCAGAAATTATTAAACAATAGCCGCTGAAAAATGTAAAAAAATATGATACTTAAATCAAGCACTATAGGCTGCAATTACAAATTAAAGACTTTGATATATTTTCTGAAAATGAACCCCTTTAAAAAAAAGATAGGCCTACTGATTTAGAGTTGACCGTAGTCACCATCAGCGAGTTTCAGTCCTTTGTTGACCGGTAGAAAAAGAGTGTAGAGTAGAATTGAAGCCGGTGTGAGGAACATTGAATCAGAGGTTACGCTCTCTTGTGTTGGAGTTGATACGGATACGAAATTTGTCGGTATTGACATCTAAGCTATCAACGTGTTTACAATTTTTAAGTTTAGTACCAAATCTGATAGTAATCGCCGATATTCAAGCAATCGTAAGCCTCAACATGCATTACGTTTGGAATACTTTATTTATTTCTTTTTCTAGTTCCCATATTTGTTATTGAATGTCTCAATAGCGCAATGGTTAAGGGTGTAGATTACGTCATGAAGTTTTAAATGATAGAACCTGAGGTGAAACGAAGTCTCGTGGGTTCGAATCCCAGCCGCGCTGATCTGAGAGTAAAATCTCGGACATTCACTGGACTGGCTACACAGAAATGGACTAAATTGCCTAACGGATATAACATGTGGTATTAAAAGTGATAGATATCAACAGAGTTGATCATTCACTATAATGTGTGTTATTATTATATTATTATTATTATTATTATTATTATTATTATTATTATTATTATTATTGATAGTAATTTTTTCGCTTTTACTCTCTTCTCGTTTTTTGAAAACTGACGCACTTCTTGATGCAAAAACCTAACATCCTTTTCAAATTCCGCTAGAACATCACATTTTTCATCTCATCACTGATCTCTTGACTTGCACGTTGTTCTTCTCAGCTCATTATTTCGTTTGGCTTATTTTTTTTCAAATTCTCTCTGACTATTTTTCAATCTTCTCCTTTCATCCATCTTGACTAGCATTTCACTTGTGATCCAAGGCTTTTAGGCTCTCTTAGCTTATTTGAAACCATAAACTGTTTGGCTGCGGCTTTTGTGGCTGGAGATTCTGAAAGGATCTATATTGACCATATTTTAATTAAGCAGCGATACAGAAATAGTGTAACAATTTATAGGCTTACCCGGGAGATGATGCAGATTCAGACCATAAACTAGTGATGGCTAAGATAGAGGCTGCAGAAAATAGTTAAAAGAAGTTGTGCAAAAATGGAATATGAGCGGATTAGAAGAAAAGAAAGGTCAATTTCAAAGGAAAATTAATGTGGAGACTTTAAAGATGCGAAATCATGATTCATTAAATTAGAGGACTAGAACTACTTTTGAAGAAAACCTTATACGATAAATTTTCTGATGTAACATTTGTTCAGTAGATGTTCGAATTGATTTATAGTAGCTTTTGAGCGCAACTGTAGTTATATCATTGTAAATTAAGTTATCAGTGCAGTATAGCTGCCATGGCTTAAGTTATTCTTAGTCTTTAAGATATTGCTAAATTTTTGTTTTGTTTTTACAAGCTATAAGCACAGAGCGCTTACGAAAATCACTGAGCATTTGCTTACAATCAGAATACTAGAGACAGAGAGCTAGGTCAAATTACTATTGAGGTTAAAAGTTACTGAATAAAATTGTAATAATTATGTTGATGCTTGATAGACTGTGATTTGAAACAAGAAGAATTGCCTTAAAAGTGTAATTCTTTGACCCCTCTTTCATAAATCTTTACAATGGATAAATTGACTCAAAATTGGGCTGATCTTGCTTATTAAATTATGGTTCGATTTATCCTTGACTCCATAAAGAACATCTGGGAGGTTCAAATTGTTAACAATTATTGTAATGATTTTTTCCTAAATTTCACTAAAATTGAAACCATTGAATTTAATGACTCTGTAGATAATTCAATATCTAGAATTAGGCCTAAAGTAGGCCTAGTCAACAATAAATTCGTCAAGACATGTTACATGCGATTTGAATAGCCACCTGAACCTATAGTTACAAGAATTTTCAGTTGCTTGAAAGAAACATTTTATTATGCGGATAGGTTAATTTTGATCTGTTTGCTATTGAATACAATATAAATAGGTCTAACTTCAAAAACTCAGGTGTGCTTGTGCAAAATGTTAAAGCTTCTTTAATTTTTGTAATTTAGAATCTTTTAGAAACATCATATTTGGATGTGGGACTGCGCTGATGACCCTGAGCTGCTGTATTTTAATATTCATAGCTGTTGATTTTTCAGTCTGATGAGTTATGCATTTATGATCATGACTAGGCCTATTTTGTGCTTTTTGGACTGATATGATGATGATATATAATTGAAAAATCTTAATGTCAAATTTTAAAAAGAAAAATTATTCAATACATTCATTATACGATGATTTGAAAATTCACCGGTTTTCTCACTAATTAAAACAAATTTCGCCTTTTGAGAGAGTTATAGTACCCCACCCCCTTTCATCACCCTACTTTTAGCCCGCCACTGGAAAAATGCCCCCCCTCCCCACAAAAATTGCTTTTATTATACTTCTGACTGTAGTATGGGTATTTGGGTGGTGTAACCGTGTAATCTAGTGGGTAATTGTTCAATGTCGCCCCACTCTAGGGTCGAGGGCTGTAGTCAAATGAATTTGAGCTCACCCCCTCTACAGTTTTTTCTCATTTGCGCCACTGCCCGGCCCCGCTGAACATTTTGAGCCCACCCTACTTAAAAAGTCTCGCTACGGGAATAGTTGATAATGCTAAGTCTCAAGTCTCACAGAAAGGTTGATTGATGGAGTATCCTATTGAAGCTAATATTATTTTCAAACTTATTAAGTTAATCTAGCTATTTTATTATGGCAGATAATAATAATTTCACAAGTTATAACGTAATGCCTAATAAGTAAGGTATTATTAAGTCTACGTTAAATCAAAATCAAAAATTGAAATTTTCAGATTACAAAACATCGCCCTTGTGATTACACTTAGACCGCCACACGTACAAGCACAGATACACAGGCTTACAAGCATAGATACACAGGGATAAGTCACGGTTTAATGGACAGGAGACGCATGGACAGGTCATAGCCATATGTTGCGCCTTCATTAATTCTCTAAATCACTTTCCTTATCTCACTCCCCCTCACTACCCTATCAACTAAAGCAAATCAATTGTGTCATTCTTTATGCGTAAACTTGTATCATTACGATGCATTTACTGCTTGGATATTTCATTCTACATTTACTGTATTATTCTACATTCACGAAACTGTGGCATTTGTATAGAGACGTATTTTAAACAAAATCCTTGAATGGTTGATTGTTGAATATGAAAAACGTTGTTAACTTTGAATACGATAGTCATTTTAAATTCAGGTGTTATTTTTGCGGTGTACATCGATATATTCTATATTCTACACTGTAGCGTGGTTATACAACCCCTGAGACATCAGTTCTAGAGTTCCCAGGCACTGTAGCGTGGTTATACAACCCCTGAGACATCAGTTCTAGAGTTCCCAGGCACTGTAGCGTGGTTATACAACCCCTGAGACATCAGTTCTAGAGTTCCCAGGCACTGTAGCGTGGTTATACAACCCCTGAGACATCAGTTCTAGAGTTCCCAGGCACTGTAGCGTGGTTATACAACCCCTGAGACATCAGTTCTAGAGTTCCCAGGCACTGTAGCGTGGTTATACAACCCCTGAGACATCAGTTCTAGAGTTCCCAGGCACTGTAGCGTGGTTATACAACCCCTGAGACATCAGTTCTAGAGTTCCCAGGCACTGTAGCGTGGTTATACAGTCCCTGAGCCATCAGCTTGAGAGCAAGCACGTTTTTCACTCCACTAGCTTTCTTCAGCTTTGCTCTCTTGTTCTGAAACCAGATCTTTATCTGAGACTCAGATAGTCCAAGGCTCAAAGCTAGAGAGACTCGCCTCTGTTCAGTGAGGTATCTGTTGACTTCAAACTCTCTCTTGAGTGTCAGCAGCTGATCTGAACTGAATGCTGTCCTCGATCTCTTGTCTGTCTCAGACTCTTCCTCATCAGTTCTGCTCCCACCGCCTCCTGATCTCTCTCCAGCCACTCCTCGCCCTCCTCGCCTCACTCCATCAGCTTCAGAGTCGCCTCCACTCACTCTCTGCTTGCGAGGTCTACGTAACCGAGGACCTGTCAGTAGCACATCATACAAACTTCTGTTAAAGTTCTGAATCAGGTACAGAATCAGAATTTATTGCAAGCCATAATAAAGTCAAATACATGTACATATATTTTCATCAATCAAGCAACCGTTTGATACTGACAGTTTATATATAGTCAAGTAAAGGCTTGAAAAATTCATTGTCAGCAGAAACGCGTAGATCTTCAAAACTAGACTCACTACGGTAGAATCCAGCTCTCCTTGCCTTCTTTAAAAAGGTTTCAAGACGGGTTCTCTCTTCAGCATTTGTAAAACCCCACCAAATCTGTGAGGCATACAGAAGCTTAGAGAGTGTGGAGGCTTGAAAGACTCTGTGAAGAAGAGCATTTACGCAAAGCTCAAAAATGTTGCTCGAACACAAGCTAATGATACTTGTGATGTGAGCAGAAAAAGAAAAGTTACAAGGTACTACGACACCTAAGAATTTGAAGTTATAGACCCATTTCAATTCCTTCTTTTATCTGGCTTTTTTTGCTTGAGTGATGGGAAAAAAATTATTTTTGTTATATTTCGATTTAATAATAGATTAATAGAGCGGGACCAGTTTTCGATGTGGGCTAATTCCTCTTTCGCTGAGTGAAGATTAGAGGTAGGCACAATGAAGTATGTGTCATCGGCATATTTGAAAAAGGAGTTCATAGGCTGTAGGGTAAAAAAGCTGGTAAAGCTAAGGTTAACGTCAGCTACCTCACTCGAAAGCGATATCAGTGACGGGCGAGCCCAGGATTTAAGTCTGATGTAACAATGACAAATGCAGTTGGTCCTAGAAGAATGCACGAGAAAAAAAGGATTAGCAATTAAGATAATGGATATTATTTAGTTACGCAGTCTTATGTAGGCCTCTATAGTTGGATGAATTATATTTAATGGAATATACGTTAAGCTGAGCTCTGCGAGAATGAAGAGAATCAAGCTTTCATCAGCCCAGTATACGACATCGAGGAGAGATGACTCTCTTAATCCATGATTATTATAAAGTGAACCTGTGAAGTCTATCATTCTTAACAACTGTTTCGCAACATATATCACCGTGATACATTAATAACCGCTAAGCAGCCGCTCACACATGTTATATGTTACACGAGAGTGAGACTCTTGGATTCTGCCTATGCACTGTTTGTATGATGAATATCTTTATATGTCAGAATATCTTAGCATAGAAATTCTTAAAATAGGTGTCAATAGTGTACGTGGCCACATATGCACTGGATTGAGTGTTTGGGTGCTAAATGTTAATTGAGTAAATGATTACAATAAAATACAATAATGATAAAATATTGGAAAGTATTATTAAAGATTATCGTTCAGATATTTGCCCTAATATATTTCTTTCTTATTTCTATGGTGGAATTTGGAGATAAGTACAGAAAAAAAGTTATACATTGTTTGTATTATTACGTGCATTAAGCCTCCCTGTTGTTGATTTGTTAATCTCTCTCTTAGTGCACTGCCTACTGGCAGGTACATGGTATATAAGACTCCAGTCTTCCGTTTTCTCTACATGTCCACGCACTAGTGGACATTTAAATCATCTAATATGATAATCCATTATTCTTGGGGATCATATTTACGAAGAGGTGGGCCCTCTATGCTTTCCTCAGCTTCTACTAACATTTACTGGGTAGCGGCGTAATTCCCTGAGAAAACTATCCTTGCCAATTGTCAATAATATTATTTTATTATGGAGCGAATATTTTTAATTTCTGTTGTATTCATAACAAAACAGCGTTCAAGTAAATCATTTGGAACATTTTCTGGGTTCAGTAACATCATCAGTTGCCGGGAATCTCCGAGTTAACTTGTCCAATATAGCTTGTAAAACTGCAAGTGTTCACTTTAAAACATATCAGTTATCATTCTAATCAAATATCAGGCCGTATTAATTCATAAAAACGCCCTTCTGTGTCACTTTTATGAATTTCTATGGCTGTAATAAAATTTGAGGAGTCATATGAAACTATCTATCTAATCTTGACAAAGTTTGGCAAAGACGAACCTGAAGAAAACGAACGGTCAAGGTGATATTTAAAAAGACGTCTAAATAGATCTTTAAAAAGCTTGCAGAATCCCTCTGAAGATATAGAGAAAAACCTTTCAGTGACCTGGCATAATCCTTCAAGAGAGTCAATTCAATTGCTCCAAATCGATTCGAGATATAATTTTTCCTTTCAAGCCTGAGGACGCCTATCTATTCGTATTTCAGCTCTTATGCATGTTATTTGTTTCAAAAGGTTGAACCAATTTTTCTGTTAGAAAATTTTTCCACAGAGCATGAAGGGGCCACAAATTACGAGAATCCTGATATTAAAGATTTTGTGTTGGAATATCCGAGATCATAAAGTTTAAAAGTTCGCGAAAGTACTCGGCGTTAAATAATGATAGATGAATGAAACCACCTGCCAAAAAAGTAGTCTCAAAGCCGCCCATAATTAGTTATATTAAATAATAGGTATAATGCTATTTATTATTTTATATACGCTTCAGAATTTGCAAAAGTGCTACTAATTAACGAAAAGGCCTACCTCTTCTCATTAACTGATGGTCACAAAGGTCAAATATTGTTGTCTATGTCAACATTGCCTCTGTGGCTATCTGGCTACTCTAATTCGAAGAAAAACTCAAACGTTAATGATAATTGTTAGGGAAATTTGAAAAAATATTTATACAGCATGTTTATACTCGTGGATAGGATGGTATTCTCGGGGATGACGCTAGCCCTGCCCAATAAGTATTAGTTTAAGTTGAGGGCCCCACTTCGTCATAAGCAGAATCCCTCAAGAATAAGTGACATATTTTGTTAGATGAGTTAAAGATTCACTAGTATGTGGATGCATGAAGAGAAAACGGAAAATAGAGAAGAGGCGAGGCCCTGGACCTGCCAGTAGGCACTAAGAGAGACATCATATTTATACACGAGGGTCCCACCATGCAGTAGGGGTCAAAAGTCCTCCAAGTCAGGGTGCTTTTTCATCTGAAGTAGGGGTCGACGGCTTCAGATGGAACCCCCTGCATATCGACCACTGAGGGAGTGGCACAAACACGACGAGATTATTTGTAGAAGTCACATGAGCGCGAGAGGGTGCTATGAAGCTAAATACAACCCACGATTATAACATTTGTAACACTGCCTAGCAATACAAGCAGATAAGAGTCTTTATAGAGATATAACATGTCGACTTTATATGAATATTATTAGTTATTGTAATGCGACGATGGTATCGAATAAATTCATAACGTCAAGCACAAAATAGAGCGACAAAAAGCTCAACGATATACCACACATGTAGAAATCTATTATAATCTATACACAGCTATTCTATTCTATTGAATTCTGCTATAGACGTAGTTAACCTTTGTCAACCAAATAAACAAGTGTACATTGAATGACAGATAAGCAAAGCCTTCAATATCAGTCATACTCAGTGTTAGAACAGAATTCTCCAAAGATGGGGAGGGGGGATTAAGAGCAACTTTTGTCTCTTGTTCATTGCGTATTAGCATATTTCTCATTTATTAACACGAGTAATAAAAAAGGACAGGGTTGAAGCCTTTAACACTATCCCTGCGAAAATTTTAGTACTGGCATGATTAATGGGAACAACAATTAAACTTAATTTAAGAGAGAAATAAAGTAGGAATTGGGATTTAATGAAGATTTCTTTACCCACATTTCTTTTTCCCTCTTTAAACACAAACTCGTGCTTTTATATTTTACTCATTGGACTTTCGAAAATACTCTGACCATCTATCTAGTTTTCTTTCTTTGTCATGATCATTTCTCTATTGTTGACATTGATACATTTGCTATTCGAGCATTTAGAATTCCGATTAGAAATTTCATCTATGCATTTCTATTGTATCTCATCTTTTCATTCTCTTTACGTCTTTTGTTTAGCCATCTTTCTTTCTAAATATCGCAAAGTTTCGTAATTGCATTATTTGAAACCCTATAGCATAGGCTATATGCATGTCTATTTTTGTCTTTAATCTTTCGTATTTCTTTCATCAATTGCTGCACTGCAGGATCTTCTTATTTTTGTAGGATCTTCTTCTTTTTATTCTTTACTGACATCGCTTTCGAGTGAGAATACTGACGTTAACATTCGCTTTACCAGCTTTTTTAAATTCCCTCTGCTTCAAATATTCTCACATGATTGAACAGTCGTTCATTCTCTTATGCAGCATCCACGATCTGGAACTCTTTACCTCTAGTTCTTCTCTTTCTACTTTCTCTAGCAAGCCTAAAACATATCTTTTCCCACCGTAGGCATAATCTATCCATCCTGACCACTTTTTGATCACCTGATCCGCTTTCATTTTAGGACCTTACTTCTCCTCAGCATATTTCTTTTGCAGATTTGTCTGGGTGAATAGATCTGTAGTGATGTGTGCTGTGGGGACGTCCCTGACATCATCCTTGGATGAGGAAACGGACGTTAAACCTTTATAATTATTATTATTATTATTATTATTATTATTATTATCACTTATAGCCTGAAACAGCTGAATAGCATTTAATAGCTGGATAACATTTAATAGCATTTAATTTTTAATAAGTAATAAACATAATGCCTAAGTAGATTTGTTAGAAAGATTGTGTCAAATGATACAACAGTTAAAATTACTATATATTACTATACATGTATATTTCCCCCGTGTTGTGTTCGGGTGTGGTTGGACCACTGCAGAATAGGGTAACCGCAAACAACGTAAAAAGGCGCGTAAGACAGGAGCTGAGGATGGCAAGAGGGTTCCCACCTCACTATGAATTATTTTCCCCCATGATTAAATGGTAATTAATTCATCTAACTGAGGAAAGCAACGGGAAACCACCTCAGAAGCAATACTTTTCCCAAGCTATACAGCATATAGGCTACATAAGGCAAGGATAAGGCATAGACTTGGTGAATATTAACTTGTTGATCTAAGGAGTGCTATTATGGAGAGAGAAAGCAAACTCTGAGTATGAATATGTACCTGGTACTAGCGGTGCACTGAAGAAGAAGATATTACTACTACTATTACTGTTACTGCTAATGCTACAACTAGTAACGCTGCTACTGCCGCTGCCGCAGGCTAAAAGTATTTAGGCAAACTAAAAAGACTATAAAAAAACTATTTAGGCAAAAAGTATGCACTAAAATATTTTTTGTAAAGTATTTAAACGCGAACAAATTAAAATAGAGGATGACAATGCTAAACAACCTCAGAGGCTATCTTTAGCTAAGGTAAAGGCTTGTATTAGGATTCAATAATGGTTGTGTAAATGTAATGAAAGTATTAGCTGTTGTGCTGGCACTACTCGGTAAGGCTTATAAGTCGAAGGAGTCCTGTATAATATATGAAAGAGAAAGCAAACAGCCAGACTGTGAGAGGTAATGTTTATCCGGGGCCGGGGCTAGACCCTTATGACCGAACACTAGCAAGAGATGTATCTATGAAAAATTAGTCTCCTGTGAGGAGGGGTATAGTGAAGAAGAAGGGAAGGGACCATAATATTATTAATTAGATTAGGACTACTATTATATTAATTAGATTAAGACTCTTATAGTGTTAATTGCATATAACAAGTAGTTATGTTAATTATCTAAACAAGGAACTTCTTTTTAAGCAAATATGAACACTATTAACTCATTACGCTAACTGCTTTTCAAAGTGGTGAGTTTTAATGACACGCATTTAAGCTTAGCTCAATTCTTTTCTCTTGTGTTCTTGATTTCTTATTGCAATTGGTTTTTAAAATTATCAAAAAGATCTTTATTTCTTCCCATTTTTTCTATTTGTACGATGCTACAAAAGCTTCTGCTTATAGATTGTATTTATTTACATACATGTATATGGTTTATATTTAGGCCTACACTTTGTATAATATAGTCAGAACAATAAGCTTTGTTAACAATGCGTGAATGCAGCATATCATTTAATAGATTCGACTGAAGGTCACGTATGCGGTACATCACTGTACATTTATTGTGTAGAATCAGTACAACCCACTAAGCACAGTATGACTTCAGACCACACACATGTTAGTCGCAAGATATTTACAGTAAATTCTATTCAAAATATGAATGAAGAATCAGATGAGGCCTCAAGGCAACTAGCTAATAATAGGCTTTACTATCGTTTTGGTTAAAACCTGTTTTTTTCTCGCTATAAGGTGCTTTCTGATTTTCAGATGTGAGCAGTCGAAAACAGATATGATACTGAGCAAGACACAATTTAGTTTTTGGAAAGGATGCGGCACAAGAGAAGCAATAGGAGTAATGCGGGTTCTTTGCGAAAGAAGCTTAGAATTTGGAAATGATGTTTTTGTATGCTACGTGGACTTGAGAAGACCTTTAACAGGATTGATTGGATAACGATGATGAATATCTTGTAAAGAATAGGAATTGGCTGGAGAGATAGAAAATTAATTTTAAACTTGTACCTGAATCAAAGAGCAGTAATCAAAATCCAACAAGAATACCCAGACGAAGGTGAAATAGGACGTGGAGTACGACAAGGTTGTAGCATTTCGCTGCTGCTGTTTAATATTTACGCTGAGGCAATGATGGAGGAAGCCATGGAAGAAGGAATAAAAGTAAAAGGAAAATTGTTACAAGATGTACGATTTGCAGATGACCGAGGAATGGTAGCGGGTAGCGAGATTGAACTGCAGAAGATAATGGATAGGCTGAATGATACGGCATTGAGATATGGCATGAAGATTAATATCAAAAAGACCAAGGTAATGAGAGTGTCCAATAATATAGTGAAGTTAATATCACAATAAATGGTACGAAATTAGAACAGGTAAGGAGTTTCAAATATTTGGGTCATACTATAACCGATGATGGGAAATGTGAGACGGAAATATGCAGTACGATTGCACATGCAAAAGCGGCCTTCGGTAATAGGAAAGAACTTCTAACAAAAAGTCTAAAGAAAAACACAAAGATAAAGATAGTGAAAACTTCTGTTTGGACCACTCTATTGAATGGATGTGAAACATGGACCTTAAGGAAGATATTAGGAAACTGGAGGCATTGAAATTATGGATTTGGAGAAGAATGGAGAGGATTAGCTGGACACAAAAGGTTACAAGTGAGGAGGTTCTGGAGAGAGTTGGTACAGATAGACAGTTGATAAATGTATTAAGAAATGGGAAGAAGAGTTGGATAGGACACATTCTAAGGGGGGAAGGTCTATTAACAGAGGTCGTAGAATCAGCTGTCTTTTGTCAACCAATGCTTGATCCTCGTGTGCTTCTCTGCTATTGCTCGTATAGTGCTCTACTGGGTGCTCGTGTGGTGCTCTGCTGGGTGCTCGTGTGGTGCTCTGCTGGGTGCTCGTGTGGTGCTCTGCTGGGTGTTCGTGTGGTGCTCTGCTGGGTGCTCATGTGGTGCTCTGCTGGGTGCTCGTGTGGTGCTCTGCTTGGTGCTGGTGTGGTGCAGCAAACTCTGCATTACATTGTGGAAGAGTGCCCTACGTTAAGCTTTATGCTGGTTTATCTCGTCTACAGACTGTTGATGAAGTTGCTAATCGATGATCGAAAGAGTGCGGCATAGGCTAAGAAGAAGATTACTAATGTATTTATTTTCATTAGTTGTCAGTTCCAGCCTCCTAAGTCTCGGTCTTCCTCTAACAATTTTTCTTCCACTCTGAGATATATAGCGCAGACTGAAAGCCAGTAGACAGACAGAGAGACAGACAGACGGACGGGCGGACGAGCGGACAGACAAACAAAAAGACAGACATACAGACAGACACAGACAGACAGATAGATAGACAGATATATGTAACTGTATACAGGGTTTGACAGGGTTAGATAGGGTTACGGTTACAGAGATGTAGTACTTACCAGATGAAGGTCTGTCAGAGTACCTCGTGCAGTAGACCCAGGCCGGCCACTGCTCTCTCTCCCTGACAACAGCTCCAGAGTCTCCATCAGAGCAGCGCTCTACCAGCCCCTCGTGCCTTCTTACTCCACTTGTCTTATCAATAGTCTCACTTCTCTTATCAGTAGTCTCACTTCTCTTATCAGTAGTCTCACTTCTCTTATCAGTAGTCTCACCTCTCTTATCAGTAGTCTCACCTCTCTTATCAGTAGTCTCACTTCTCTTATCAGTAGTTTCACTTCTCTTATCAGTAGTCTCACTTCTCTTATCAGTAGTCTCACTTCTCTTATCAGTAGTCTCATTTCTCTTATCAGTAGTCTCACTTCTCTTATCAGTAGTTTCACTTCTCTTATCAGTAGTCTCACTTCTCTTATCAGTAGTCTCACCTCTCTTATCAGTAGTCTCACCTCTCTTATCAGTAGTCTCACTTCTCTTATCAGTAGTTTCACTTCTCTTATCAGTAGTCTCACTTTTCTTATCAGGTACTACGTGCTGGTCTCGTAAGATACGCTCACTACGCCACCTGTCGAGCGACTCTACTGGAGGACTAGTGTGTTGTTGTTGTTGCTCAGGTGATTGTATTGCAGTGTTCATAGAATGTTTCACTGCACTCTGTGAAGTTACTCGCTCACGTGACTCTCGCAGATCAGCGCAGTTCTGATCACAACTCTCCACACTCTTCAAGTCACTACCTGACCTAGCTCCGTACACTTCACCACAGCTCAACTCAGTCGATGATCTACCACAGGAGTTGTCTATACCCAGGCATTGTTGATAGGGGCCACAAGGCACATGCGCAGCTTTATCCATTCGTTGAGGCTGTTCTGATGCACAGCTTGACTCAGCGACCTGATCACAGTGTTTCCTACAACTGTACATCAACCAACCAGAGCTCAGATTTGTTCTGCACGACTCAGCTCTGCTAATCTCACAGCGACACCCTGCACGACCTCTCTCACTCTCCGTGTCTGCTGGCGACCTCGACGTGTGGCCAGTGGTTGCACTGTCTACTGAAGACCTCGACGTGTGGCCAGTGGTTGCGCTTTCTACAGCCGCTGATCCGTGGGTCAAACCGCTCCTGTGCGAGCACTCGTCAGTGGAAGCAGATCTAACGGGAGGAGCGACTGATGCTTGAGGATGATACTGTAAACTGTTGTTTATTCTCCAGTGTTCCGAGGCTTCCTCTGAGTACTCTAAGAGACTTGCTCTACTGAGGACATGCGAGGAAAGCAGGTCACCGTTATTTATTCCTGCCAGAGGAGCAAAGGAGAAGCCCTGCTTAGAGAGCATGTAGCACCAGGAAGGGTATTCTCTCACTGGCTTTGTCTGGTAGATGTCAGACCATTGATTTCTTACGGGAAAGGTATGCATCAAACGTGAAACAAAGGCTTTAGTGTTTCCTAGTTGAAAGTTACTGTTTCGCTGAGAAAATTGAACAAAAGGATTTCGAGCTGCGAGATCGAGAGACTGCTGAAGACTCTTACGACTTATAATATTAAAATTTAGTGTCTCAAAATCATCAATACTCCCAGGAGTCTCTATACTGGAATATGATTTCGCGGTTGCTTCATTTACTTTATTGGCTAAGTTGTCTGTGCATTGTTGCACTTCATTGTATTGACTGCACGAAGTATCTTTGCTAACATTGTGCAGAACACGATCATAAATAGGACTACAAATGTTCTCATTGACTAGCAGACTGTTGCAATAGTCGAATTCTTGCCTATCAATTAATGTCTTCTCTGTAATTAATCGCCTTCTATCAATATGATTAAGATCATCTTCATTTTGAAACTGTTTGGATCCAAAGTTTGGATTCAGTATTTCTTTTATGGAAAATTTGAGATTAGATTCTTTCTCGGTGTATGTCCCGAATTCAGATTTATTATTAATTTCTTCTATGACTCTTATGGGAGAATTAGTTACATTATCGCTACCACGGCACACCGAGTTCATTATTAGTTTATTTGAATTTGACTTAGAAATTGGACTACCGACCCGCATCGCATGAATAAATAACGAATTTCTTGTTGGTTTAGAGTTTAATCTCCGCCTGCACTCGCCTTCACGACAAAGACGACCATTACTCTGCTGATTAAATTCATATCGCGATTCGTGTGGATTGATATTTTGATGATCATATTGGTGTTGCTCTTGTTGTTGTTGTTGCTCATATTGTTGTTGTTGTTGTCGCTGTTGTTGTTCATGCTGGTATTGTGCTCTTCTATTCTGCTGTACAAGTGATCTCTGCTGATAGATCTGAAAGTCACGCCTCAGTTCCTCGCTGTGTTGCTCCATTGGTTTAATCGACTCTACTCGCTCTTGACTGGTTATCAGTTGTTCCAGACTCTTCAAGTTAGGATTCATCTCTGAAATTCTTTCTCTTAACGTTGACAAATAGTTCTGCAGTTCTTCCTTTCGAAAACCTTGACCAGGTTCCAGATCTTCCATCATTCTCTGCCCAGAGTAAACATCAGTACACAAGGTCGTTTCCTCTCGAGCTCTCTTGTAGTCACAATGTGACTCATCACATCGCTGAACTGATTGTGAGTCATAGCTTTCAACGTGATTTCTCTTCCTGATATGTGTCAGTGGAGCAGCTTTCAAATCAGAATTGCAAGCAATCGCTTCTGCTTGTGAATTCGTTTTAAACATGGAACAGAAAATATGTTCTCTTTGACTCTTGTCGATCACGTTAATCCGTCGACCGTCATAGGCATCTAATAGAATGTTCGCTGAAATATCATTAGTATCATCATCATCATCCGCATAAATATTGACATCATTATGGCCAAACTCAACAGACCTACACTGAGCCATCTCCTCGCATCTCTGCCTAAACCTTTCTATGACCTCTTCCATTTCTAGGGCGTGGTTACTACTCTCAGAGGCGTGGTAACTGCTCGTGGAGGCGTGGTCATTACTCTCATAGGCGTGGTAACTGCTCGTGGAGGCGTGGTCATTACTCTCAGAGGTGTGGTCACTACTAGCGGAGGCGTGGTCATTGCTCATTGTTGCTAAACTAGAAATCTCGATGCTATCGTCACTCGGTGACATTTGTGTATGTCGCTATAAAATATTTCGTTGTTCCTCTTAATGCGTACACTAGTAAAGTAGAAGCTCGAAGTTATCCAATCTTTATTGCAAATAAAAAATGCTCAAGCAATTTCTCAACCAATAACCAACTTTAAATCTAAAAGCGTGCATTAATTAATTATATTGACAACTGTTTAAACAACAAGGATTTTACTTAAGTTCTATCGATCCAAATGCGCTATAGGCCTATACATATATGGATCCAATGACAATAAACTGATAAGTCTCGTGTCCGAATTAGAGAAGGAAATCGAACCCATTTTCAACAGTTCGCTTCGGATTGAGTTTGAAGATTTTTGTTATTGTTTTTATTCGGGTTCGGTTCGATTCCGGGACAATTTTTTGCGAGAGAGTGCAGGATCAGTGAGGGATCAGTGAGGGATAAGTGCGAGTTCAGTGCGAGATCAGTGCGAGTTCAGTGAGAGAACAGTGCGAGATCAGTGCGAGATCAGTGCGAGTTCTGTGCGATATCAGTGCGAGATCAGTGCGAGATCAGTGCGAGTTCAGTGCGATATCAGTGCGAGATCAGTGCGAGATCAGCGAGAGATCAGTGAAAGATAAGTGCGAGATCAGTGCGAGTTCAGTGCGCGATCAGTGAGAGATCACTGCGAGTTCAGTGAGAGATCAGTGCGATATCAGTGCGAGATCAGTGAGAGATCAGTGAGAGATCAGTGAGAGATCAGTGCGAGATCAGTGTGAGTTCAGTGCGAGATCAGTGCGAGTTCAGTGCAAGATCAGTGCGAGATCAGTGAGAGATAAGTGCGATATCAGTGCGAGATCAGTGCGAGTTCAGTGCGAGATCAGTGCGAGTTCAGTGCGAGTTCAGTGCGAGATCAGTGCGAGTTCAGTGACAGATCAGTGCGAGATCAGTGCGAGATCAGTGAAAGATCAGTGCGAGGTCAGTGCGAGTTCAGTGAGAGATCAGTGCGAGATCAGTGAGAGTTCGGAGTAATTCATAATTGCTGCCTTTAATTTCCTGGCTATATACTGTATATATACATGTATGTTACCTAAAATCCATGTGCAGATATCAGCGTATAGTTTCTATTACCAAATTAACTAACTAATCTTGCAATAATATGATGTTATAGACCATTATCCTGTTTTATGTGTAAAGCAAAAGCCGTCTGGCCAGTGTCATTTTATCCTTCAGTGTTTTTGTTATATATACTTAAGGAATAACAGTTTCTCAAAAGTTCAAGTGTTTAATGGATTTCTTTTCTCGCTCAGAATGTTTCCGCAGACTGAGAAGTAATAAAGAACTTTAATCAACGCATATACATGTATAATATGAAATAGCTGTATTAACTTTCAAAACTCTGCGACTTGGAAAGCCTTAATTCTTACTTATGTGAAATTCTTCTTCCCTATCGTCCCTCACTGCACTTCGTTCTACCGATGCCAATCTTCTCTCAGTTCCAAATATTCACACGTCA